>JAJOZX010002517.1:412500-656939 GCA_023014485.1 Bathynomus jamesi
AATTCTGGGACATTATTTTTTAAGTATTCCACAGTTGGTATTGCTGTATGGGACGTTCCTCCGAGTTGCTGAAAAAGATAATAATCACCGTTGGCCAGATTTTGCATTTCGGGAAGCATGTTTCGCAGCAGAGTATTTCGATAGTACTCGGCATTGACTTTTACACCAGGCTCAATAAAATGAATGGATGTTTTTCCTAGCTTTGATATGCCAACTGACACCATGACACTAGCTGAAAAATGACTTCTGGTTACAAAAAGTCTGCTATCTGGTATTTCATTCTCACATTGGACGTGCGAGTAAACTCTGTCATTTTGACTGTTCCGAGGTGGCTCCGCAGTGAATCTCTTTTCATCAGTGAAAAAAGCATTTGAAAGTTGATCACAGGGAGGCATTTCCATATTTTATAAATCTTATGATGTATTTTATAACTAAAATGAGAATAAAAATTTTATTACCAAAGTTTTACCGCCTTTGTGGACTCCCAGAATTCAAAACTGGA
This sequence comes from Bathynomus jamesi, assembly GCA_023014485.1. Taxonomy (NCBI): domain Eukaryota; kingdom Metazoa; phylum Arthropoda; class Malacostraca; order Isopoda; family Cirolanidae; genus Bathynomus; species Bathynomus jamesi. Next base: position 413,003 of record JAJOZX010002517.1, read on the forward strand.
GCGATGTTCACCAACAAAATTTGTTGAACATAAACAATCGTCATTAAATCATTAATTTTGAATATAATAATCTGAAAATTGGTGTACATATACAGGGTGTCCAGTAAGTCCGGCATCATAGGAGAAATTCATATTTTTCTATTTCTACAAACCATAATTCATATTTTTCTCTTTCTACAGGCCATGATGTCTGTGAGCAAGGAAGAACGAATCCAGATAATTCTACTCAGGAAATCGGAGTCAAAGAGAGGCCACTGCTGAATTTAACAGACTACATCCAGACCGCGAGCCAATAACACAGAGTTGTGTGAGCAGACTTGTTGCAAAGTTTAAAGAAACAGGATCCATAGAAAATAAACCACGCAGTGGACCTTCAAGGAGGTCCACTGACGATGATAGAGCGACTGCTATCCTGGCTCATTTTAACAGAAGTCCCAATAAGTCTCTTCGGCGATTGTCCGCCGAGACAGGAGTGTCGAAAAGTAGCATCCATCGCATTCTTCAGGCTCACAAATGGCATCCACATAAACTTCAGATCCTACAGAAATTAAGCGAAGATGATCCCGACCGGCGGATGGAATTTTGTGAATGGGCTACGGAACAATATGCTCGGGATGCCAATTTCCCGTCCACCATTCTGTTCAGTGACGAGGCTGTTTTTTATGGAAATGGTGAGGTAAATCGACAGAACACCCGCTACTGGTCTCAAAACAACCCTCACTGGTATACTTCTTCAAAGGAACAAGATGTATCTCGGGTGATGGTATAGTGTGGCATTTGGAAGGATCGCATCATAGGCCCCCTCTTTTTCGATAAACATGTCACTGGAAGCACCTACCTACGTATGCTCAAGGAAGAAGCATTTCTCAGTGTCTTGAACGAAGAAGGAAATTTCCCAACATGGTTCCAGCAAGACGGCGCTCCTGCACATTACAGCACCCAAGTAAGGGAATACCTGTACCAACAATTCACGCCACTAGATTTTTATCTCTAGGGCCACTTGAAAGCGCTGGTATACGCAGAGAAAATTAGGAGTGTTGAACATTTGCGGCAGCGCATTATTGGGGCATGTAACACCATTACTCCTGACATCATTCACCGTGTGCTTGCTGACTGGGTATCACGTCTGAATTTGTGTATTGAAAACAATGGTGGACAGATCGAGCACGTTCTGTAAATAACAGCTTTTGTTTTGCCTTTTTTTATTATTTTTCCTATGATGCCGGACTTATGGGACACCCTGTATACTGTTTACATAGTTTTGCTCTGCATGAGTTTCATTAGGATTGGTTAATAATTTTGATTTCATGGCTGTTTTTAGAGTCAACCCTTTTTTTTGGCAGACGGTATATATATATAATATTATATATATATATATATATATATATATATATATATATGTTAAACACAGACCGTGCATGGAACAAGGAACTCTTCTGGGAAAATTAAATCCACTATAGTCCGAATAAGTAATGGTAAATGACAAATACCATAGTTTTTCTTTTTCATGATGTTAGCCCGACGTGGGCAACGGGTCTCTCGCAAAGAGATCCCATAAGTATAGCTTCCCTCACCAGCTATCTGCAAAGCAGACAGGATCCAGCTTTGGGACATGGATCTAGGGTTTAAAGCAAGCCTAGACCCCCTACATTCAGAACCTCTATATAAGTAAAAGACTCGTTGCATTCACGTCGGATTGAATAAATCAAAGAAAAAGGGGGGTAACTATTGTATTTTTAGCCAAAAAAAACAAAACTTTAAACCTCAACCGGGACATTGAGCGTCCACTTTTCAAGGCACGTAACACGTCCGTTTAATATACACAAACTCAGAATGGTTCCCTGAGAAAATTATATGTTAAACACAGACCGTGCATGGAACAAGAAACTCTTCTGGGAAAATTAAATCCACTATAGTCAGAATAAGTAATGGTAAATGACTTATTCGGACTATAGTGGATTTAATTTTCCCAGAAGAGTTCCTTGTTCCATGCACGGTCTGTGTTTACATATAATTTTCTCAGGGAACCATTTTGAGTTTGTGTGATATTAAACGGACGTGTTACGTGCCTTGAAAAGTGGCGCTCAATGTCCCGGTTGAGGTTTAAAGTTTTGGTTTTTTTTTGGCTAAAAATACAATAGTTACCCCCCTTTTTCTTTGATTTATTCAATCCGACGTGAATGCAACGAGTCTTTTACTTATATAGAGGTTCTGAATGTAGGGGGTCTAGGCTTGCTTTAAACCCTAGATCCATGTCCCAAAGCTGGATCCTGTCTGCTTTGCAGATAGCTGGTGAGGGAAGCTATACTTATGGGATCTCTTTGCGAGAGACCCGTTGCCACGTCGGGCTAACATCATGAAAAAGAAAAACTATGGTATTTGGCATTTACCATTACTTATTCGGACTATAGTGGATTTAATTTTCCCAGAAGAGTTCCTTGTTCCATGCACGGTCTGTGTTTAACATATAATTTTCTCAGGGAACCATTCTGAGTTTGTGTATATTAAACGGACGTGTTACGTGCCTTGAAAAGTTGACGCTCAATGTCCCGGTTGAGGTTTAAAGTTTTAGTTTTTTTGGCTAAAAATACAATAGTTACCCCCCTTTTTCTTTGATTTATTCAATCCGACGTGAATGCAACGAGTCTTTTACTTATATAGAGGCTCTGAATGTAGGGGGTCTAGGCTTGCTTTAAACCCTAGATCCATGTCCCAAAGCTGGATCCTGTCTGCTTTGCAGATAGCTGGTGAGGGAAGCTATACTTATGGATCTCTTTGCGAGAGACCCGTTGCCCACGTCGGGCTAACATCATGAAAAGAAAAACTATGGTATTTGTCATTTACCATTACTTATTTGGACTATAGTGTTTAATTTTCCCAGAAGAGTTCCTTGTTCCATGCACGGTCTGTGTTTAACATATAATTTTCAGGGAACCATTCTGAGTTTGTGTGTATATATATATATATATAGATATATTATATATATATATAATTATATATATATATATATATATATACACACTGTCGCATAAGTCCCAATCTGTTATAATTAAAACTAAAATCCATCCAGCGAATTTAAAAAAATAAATAAATACCTTTGGTAACCTTTTGATTTTGCTTCAGCCAGAATTGTTCATTCTGACGAAGGTCAAGCTCTTCACTCCACCTTAGACCTAGAGTTTAACGTGCAATCCGAACCACGCCCCACCAGCAGCACAGCGTCTTCACCACTAAGCCACCTAGGGGACCATTTATCTACCAACCACTTTCTTTATTGTGTGGAAGGATGAACAGCTGGGTTTTGCTGCGCGCCGGCTGCCGTCACCGGGTCTCGAACCCGGGGCCGATGGATTCGTTGTCAGCGACGCTAACCGCTACACCACCGAGGCGCATATTATACTGTATATATATATATATATATATATATATATATATATATAAAATCAATGAATATTTTAAATTTATTATAAACTTTTTACGTTGTTTGATTTTTTGTATTTTCGCTTTAATTATAACCGATTGGGACTTATGGGCCACCCTATATATACAATCGAAAAAAAAAAAAAAAAAAAAAAAAATATATATATATACAGGGCGTCCCAAAAAAATGTATACACACTTTAAATAATTATAAAGGCAGTGTTTATTAAAACATTTCATTTTCAAAATGTAATAGAATCTACAGACATTATTTAATTGTTTTGTCAACGCCTGTTTTTCAAACTGACGTCCGTTCTGGTCCAGGCACTGCTGATAACGCGAAGCAATGGAATCGCAAACATCACGAAACATTTCGTTTGGTATTTGTGTGCATTCTCGTTCAATGGCTGCTCTCAATTCAGCGACTGTTGCAGGTTTTATAGCGTAGACTTTGTCTTTTAAGTATCCCATAAAAAAAAGTCTAGTGGTGTGAGGTCTGGTGAACGCGGAGGGTATTCTACGAAACCTCTTCGTCCAATCCACATCCACATCGTGCCAAGTACCACTCGCAATACTCCACTCTTCGGTCCGGATCATCATCTTCATTAATAGCATGGACTAATCTTGGAATGTAACTTTCCATTGACAGCGCTTCAAAATGCGTTGGACAGACGATTCTGAAATTCCTACCTCACGACTCGCTTGCCGCACAGATTTTCTTGGACTTTGGTGATACGTTTCCAGTACTCTTTCTTGCTTTGTGGGGCTTGTCGATGTCCGTGGTCTTCCGGAACGCTTCTTGTGGACATCTGAACAGTTCCATCGGCTTCAAACTTATCTCTAATTCGAGTGATGGTAAGTCGCGTTGGTGGATCTGTTTGAAACTCCCTCCTAAACTGTCTTTGCACTTCAACTGCGTTTTCACACTTCCAGTAGCATTTTAGAATGAATTTCCTTTGTTCAAAGCTTAGTCTGACTGCCATTATTAATTCTAATGGGTTTAACTTGGAAGAAAGAAACATCAATTGAGCTATCAGCTGTTAAAGTGTGTATACATTTTTTGGGACGCCCTGTATGTATATATATATATATATATATATATATATATATATATATATATATATATATATATATATATTATATATATATATATATATACACGTAACTGTATATTAATTGATCCTTGCTTAAGGTGACTAAAAGTCTTTGTCAAAGTGGGTAAACCGATTTAAGCAAAGCAAAAAAGTTTATTTTAATTCTTTAGATTTTGTAAACTGAGGCATTCTTGACAAGATTCATATAAAGAAGGACGTTATTAAACAAGGGATTAATGCAATGAAGCCAGAGAAAGCTGTTGGATCTGGTAATGTATATGTTAAGATTCTCAAAGAAGGGAAGGATAGCTTATGTGAGGGACTAACTAATTTTTCTTTGTTAGACCTACTAATTATACAGATGTACCGGATGAATGGAATTAATTATACAGAGGTACCGGATGAATGGAATTAATTATAAAGAGGTACCTGACATAACAAGAAGACAGAAAGAAAGAGTAATTGCGTCAATCGGTTTTATTTTAAAACGCAACAGAGAATAGAATATAAAGGCAGAGAGATCATCTCTTTAATGATTTAGAAATTTTGCATCGTGTGCATATAGGAACTTTGGATCAAATGATTCTCACTGTAAATTCAGACAAGTATCCATATCAGCTAAGGGGAGAGCAGGAAAGACCGTGAGTAAGTCATACGTAAGTCATACTAAAATTAATCCTCGATGAAATGATGTAATTGCCCGTCTGAAGAGAGAATCAAAAGTCACTTGTGATTTATGGTGCCTTCGTGATAGATCCAGAATAGGACTGGTTACGTGAAACAGGAAAATGAAATTGGAAGACTATCCAAGAACCATTCTTTAAATATTCTTGATAATGTGGGAAGGGTCAATCTTAATATTTGACTACAATGAAACACCCGTGGGGGGTTCCCAGGAAAATACCTGGACTTTAGTTTCTGAAATTAAGAGTCTTATTAAAAGAGTTAAAAACTGGTTCTGCGTCAGTGGTAAATGAACAGTATGCTCACTTAAACTACTTATGTCAATGATATGAGAATCTGGATATCGCATTGCTTTTCTCAGCCATACTTACTTGTAATTATATTCCTGCAGAGTTGCAGAGTTTATGAGGGTATATATCTTTTACCTTGTCAAAAATAAATATGGGGACATTCTATCCAGCAATAATAATAGGCCTATTGCCGCTCACCTCCTGCCTCTCGAAAGAAATAGACAGACTATTACCATCCCAATTATATGATTGGTTATGAACATCTAATCAGTTTGGTTTTAAAAGGTCCCACTCAACTGACCCGTATATCTATGAATTGAAGGAAGTTACATTTAAATATGGTGACAGTAATTCAGTTAATTACAGCCGTTTCCTGGCTATAAACAGCATATGAGGGAGTGAACAACAATATTTTATTTAAAAACTGCGAAATAAGGCATGGCTCCTTGCTCTCTCCTCTGCTCTTTAATGTGTATATTGAGTTTTAAGGTTTCATTTAATGAGGCAAAAGTTAGACATTGTATAGGCTAGATAATATGATGATAAACAACTTAGTCCTTGCCAATGATATAAAATAGTTGAAATAAAGTTGATAGCCTTTCGACAAGTATTTTGATAAACTGAGGTAAGCGACTTTAGGTCTAGAGAGTATCTGTATGGGAGAGTATCCTCAAGATCTATTTGATCTTGAATCTCCGTAACTATAGGAGAGAAAATCGTGATCTTCGACCACTTGACTTTTCTGCTGCTGCATTTCACCTCATTTGTAGGATTTGGAGATCAGTGTCCTGGCTGTTAAAAAGACTTGGCTGCTTATTCTCTGTGTGTGTGTATATATATATATATATATATATATATATATATATATATATATATATATATATATATATATATATATATAACAGGAGAAAATGATGCGTAAGAGAGATTTGATTCCCTGCATGCACAAACAAACAAGGGGTCGTGAACGGTCGGGCAGTACGAAGGGACGCGGGCGGTCGGGCGGGCGGGCGCGGATGGTCCGACGTGGGCGCATGGGCGATGGCCATGCGATCCTCAAATATAGCTTATAAACTTTCATGAAATCTCCCTCGAAAATATCATGAATAACTTTGTTTTCAATCCTTTAGATTCCGTAAAGTCAGGTATTCACCGATTTTAAGCGAATTAGGGTCTGGATAGCACCTGTATGTTAGATTGTCCTCAGTGTGTGTGTGTGTGTGTGTGTGTGTGTGTGTGTTTTAAATTATTTGACGCGTAAATGGTCAAGGGAATTATACTTAACTCGTCTTAACTACGTCCAACAAAATTCTATATAGAGAGAACGCGGTTTCCATGCATATATTGTTTTAACTTTGTGGGGCGTTCCCAGGTTCCATGTGTCGTTCTAGGGATGAGTTCATTTAATAAAAATTTAAAATACAAAAAAAATATATATAAATTAGGTCAGTAATATAGAGAAATCAATGATAAATCCAGTCAATATTCAACATCTTTCATGATAAATGTAAAGTAAATGTGAAAATAATCCTAAACGTTCTCAGTAAAAATCAGACCCCATGTGTGTGTATGTGTGTGTATATATATATATGTATATATATATATATATATATATATATATGTGTGTGTGTGTGTGTGTGTGTGTGTGTGTGTGTGTGTGTGTATATATATATATATGGCATTGTATGCTGGACCGTGTATCTGCACTACCCTCAAATGGTACCTATTTGCACAGGTGTATTTAAATCTGATAAATTATATGAAGAAATTCAAGAAAAGTATTCTTCTTTATTTGGTATATATATATATATATATATTATATATATATATATATATAATATATATCGGATTAGCGGCGCTTTTTATTAGCGATACTCTTAGCGCCGCTAATTTTCAAAATTTTTAACAAAAGAGGTAGCGGCGCTAAGTTTTTAGAGAAAACCAATTGCTAAGTTTTCAAAACCAATTGTATAAGTTGAATAGAATTTATTCTCCGTTGGTTTGTTTTTCCTATTAATATATACGGAGGGAACTAGACTCCTACAAAAATTTTGTTTTAATTTTCGTAGACTATAAATTTTTTTACCTTAACCAACTATATCAAGGTATGTGCTAAGTAAGTAAATTTCGGAAAGCAGAATATATATAAAAAAGGGTGGTTTCAGAAAAAATTAGCGACAAAATTAGGGTTAGTGTTAGCCGCGCTAACTGTTGAAATGCTTAGCGTTAGGGTTAGCGGGGCTAAATTTTATGGTACGGTAGTTAGCGTTGGCGTTAGCGGCGCTAACTTTAGGAGTTAGCGGGCACAGCACTGTGTGTGTGTGTGTGTGTGTGTATATATATAGGCTTGGCCCACAATTATGTCAGAGGTAACCTCTGGAAGAGTAGTTTAGGTTTGGTTAGTTTAGAGTTGGGGTAGCGTGAAAAGATGATGCATGCGAGTTAGGTTAGGTTACTATACTACTCCTTAACATTAGGTTAGGTTAGGTTATTTTATTAATTTATTTTCGTTTTTGAATGGTGGTCGCTAAAGTTATAGTATGGCGTCTCACACACACACACACACACACACACATATATATATATATATATATATATATATATATATATATATATATATACACCTTAAAACGAGGTAATTCGGGTCTCGAGGGATAAATGGGGTTATGTCAGTTTTGTAAAACACCGAAATTGGGAACAAGGTTATTTGACATTTTATTGTCCTAATTTTTTTTTTTTACGTTTCCCCGGTTTACGGTACATACTGTACAGTATATACACATTTTTTTTTCAGGTTTAGGTTAGGATAGGTTACTATACTCTATATTCAGTTTTTTTTGTTTTTAGGTTAGGTTAGGTTACTCTATATTCAATTTTCTACTGTTTTGGGGCAGCAACCCCACCCCCTTCTCTCTTATCATCCCCACCCTCGTTTGAGGGATTACAATTTTGCTTTTTTCCTCTTTTCCACTCACCCATTCCCCTTCTTCCCCTCACTGGCACTGGCACCCCTTATCCCTCCATATATTTCAGGCATACTACTTAAGCGATTCTTATGTAAGGCTGAGTTATCTTCAGCAATATTTAACCTATTTTGCTGATAAAGACGACGTTTAAAGGCAATAGACAATATAACAAAATAACACTATAACATTTAGAACAATTCAAACATGGGATTTTGTAAACCCCAGTGTTAGGAGGCCAGCTCCGATTGTTGATCCCTTTGTAAAAAGTAGTGCAAGGTAATTTAGAAACCGTATGAAGACCGAAGGCAAACTATTACGAAATGACTCGGAACTGAAAGGAACAACCAAAATATCTTTAAAATCCTTATTTAAGGCGTTATTATAAAAAACAATCTATCAGTACTAAGTGCTTTTTTAATAAAAATACGGGGTCAACCTAATTTAGTAAAAGATTCTTTGATATAACCGAACTCAGCATCAAAATACGAGGGGCTGAAAATCCTAAAAGCTCTTAAAAACATACCAATAAGGATGCCTCTCTTTGTAAAGAAACTATGAAACGAAAGCCAATGAACAAAAGAGTTAGAATGAGTAGCTTTTCTGAGAACATTAAACTCGTGTTTATTGTTATTAGATTAGATCTTATAACTTGAATATCTAAAACGGAATTTTTTTTTAATTCTGTTCAACCTTTATAATAAACTGTATAGGAGGGTAAAATATTATTTAATCGGTTGAGAATGACATTAGGATCGGATTCTGCAGGAAGGAGAAGGAACACGGCATCAACGAGACGATACCAATAAGTAGATGAATCAATAATATCAGGAAGAAATTTCCCCTCAAATAACTCCTCAGATAAATTACTAAGGGTAGCTGAAAGGGGAAACCCATACTGAGGCTTTCTTTCTGCCAAAATAATAATTGTTGAAAGTCATACAAATTTTACAGTTATTAATAACCAGTTTAAAAATTTGCAATTTACTTTCTGAACAGTTCGTTTAACCTCCTTTATAATGGAAAAGGTCTCGTGGTGGAGGGGAGCCACGGCTTTACCTGGGACCCGAAGCATCTACGCGTCGCTACATCATCCGAACACGAGGAACCAGGCCCATACACAGTCTATCAACACCCTTATTACCTTAACTTATCTGGCCCTAGCCTAAGCTAACTTAACCTTATTTAACCTAAACTAACATAGCGTGATTTAAATGGGTTTAACCTATGTTAATACAGTACAATCAAATAAATCCCGCACACACTTATCGAAGAAATATCGTACGGGCTCATAAGCCACTATATTTGAATTACTTAAACGCAATCTTTAGTTAACCTTCATATCCCTAATACGATTCAGCAGATCATAAATCAAAACATTAAATAAAAGAGGTGACAGGACCTCACCCTCACTTAACTCCATTACCTATCTTCTGCGAATATGAATAAATTTCAAAGTGTTTCATTTCTGTACCATGAGAGAGAGAGAGAGAGAGAGAGAATGAAATTGAGCATCATGGAAATAAACAAAATGTATATACTCGTAGTCAATAAACTTGATGTTTGCTCTTTATGGACACCTCATTATAAAAATTACTCGTCTTTTGATTGAAACTTTTTATCAAATGTATAAAACAAATATACAACATAAACATTAGAGTTTCCATTATTATAAAGTTGGCTATTTTAATGTAAAACAAACGGCTGAAAGAGAATAAAATTCACTTAAAATCCATCGTGTGTATTAGTAAAATTTTAATAAATCTTAAAGAGAGTGAAAACCTAATATCAAAATAATTTTAAAAATAGTCTTGAATCCAGAACAGTCTCTACGAGTCAGTCTATATATAGATTTCTAATTTCAGAGATATTACTCAATTTCTCCTTAATTGAGTTATTACCTCTTCACTGATATTGCTAACAACATAAACATGCCGAATGAACGCTGAAAATAATTTTGCATGTAATAAACAAAATAACTGGGACCCTTCTTCAGACGTTATAAAAATGTGTAAAATTAGGATCAATGTTACGCGTGCTTAATTAAAAAAATCTACGAGTATATATATATATATATATATATATATATATGTTAAACACAGACCGTGCATGGCACAAGGAACTCTTCTGGGAAAATTAAATCCACTATAGTCCGAATAAGTAATGGTAAATGACAAATACCATAGTTTTTTCTTTTTCATGATGCAAGCCCGACGTGGCAACGGGTCTCTCGCAAAGAGAAACTATGGTATTTGTCATTTACCATTACTTATTCGGACTATAGTGGATTTAATTTTCCCAGAAGAGTTCCTTGTTCCATGCACGGTCTGTGTTTAACATATAAGTTTCTCAGGGGACCATTCTGAGGTTGTGTGTATATATATATATATTAGTGATGTAGCGGATGTCATTTTTTTCACATCGGCGGATGCGGATGCGGATGAGGATGTTTGATTTCAACATCCGCGGATGCGGATGCGGATGTCTACATTTTCGTTATTTTTTAGGATATATTCGAGATTTGTTGTGTTTAACGTATATAATAAGTTATTATATAGAGAGAGCTGTAGCTATAATGTAATATAATTGATTAATTGTACAATAATTGCTGTACTTTTCTCTGAACATATAAAATAATATCAAGCATCTAACTAATATAGAAATCAATTAGTGAATTCGTCTGCAAATAAATTCGTTATATTTTGTTGAGTTTCAGCCACAATTAGAAACCATAATTGTGTTACCAGGATGCGGGACGTGAACCCAACTCAAATGCACCCCACCGACCTCTTTCCCCAACCTCCACCCTTATAGAAAGAGATCTTTAATTAGCTTGATAACTATTTATATTAAGTTTAAAGTTTTATTAGGCATATTTATAAATGAGTAATTAAAATAAAGTAAACTAAGATGTTCATCGTTTAATGTTCAAACTTAATTATAGGAAGGTTATGCTTAAGGAACATTAATTTTTCTGCTTTTTCTGCTGCCAGTCTGTTTCTCTTTTCATCATATATTAATCCAGCACTGCTAGTGCTAAATAATCTCTCGCTTGGTACGTTTGTTGGAGGACAGGCTAAATGTTTCCTTGCAAGTTTACTCAAGTATGGATAGATATTCTGCGTATTTTTCCACCAACTAATAGGATTGTCACATGCAGCCAGGCGTTTTTCTTGGTGATAGCTCTCGATCATTTTTACTACATCTTTTGACATCGCGTAGGTCTCGTCATTGCTGCTTGACTCAAGAAACTGAGGCAGATTCTGTGATAGATTTGCTTGTTGAAGGTGTTGGTTCTGTCACTGAAACTTTTATTCTTTTGGTGGGTGGCGAAGCGACAGATTCAAGAGATTGAAGCTCTTCAACTGCTTTGCCAAGTGATGATTTAACTCGTTCTAATGTACTAGGTGAAAATAACTTAGCTTTGTAACGTGGATCTAAGTAGGTTGCAAGAGAGTAACTTCATACAAGAACAGCCTCTCGTCTTGTCGCTTGCATCACTTTTGCGCACAATGAACTAGTTCTATTAATATAGTAGAATTTGATAATTTCCGCTTATTAATGACGTTTTATCTCAACGGTCCACATCCGCACGACATCCGCAGTCCAAAGTGCGGATGCGGACGCGGATGCGAGAAAATGTGCGGATGTTCCGCGGATACGGATGTGACCTACATCACTAATATATATACAGTACAGGGCTATTCAAAATGATTCACCTGATTTCAAATGAGAATATTTTTTAATGTTACAAATACAGAGTGATTTGTGATACATCAACCAAAAGAAAAACTGTCCAAATTTTGTCTCTCACCTCATAAATGCTCTATGTGACTTCCCCTAGTTACACGAGCAACGTCGACACGATAGTCGAATTCCTCCCATACTCGCTCCAGCATGTCCGTTGTCACTGACTCTACGGCAGTAACAATGCGAGTTCGGAGCTCATCCAAAGATGTGGGCAAGGGTGGCACGTACACAGTATCCTTAACGTACCCCCAAAGGAAGAAGTCGCACGGTGTCAGATCCGGCGACCTAGGGGGCCAGCTGTGGAGCACCAAGTCATGGGGCCCACTGCGACCAATCCAACGGCGAGTGAGCACTTCGTTGAGAAAACGGCGAACATCCAAATGCCAATGAGACGGCGCCCCATCTTGCTGGAAAATGTAGTCGCCGGAATCTTCGTTCAATTGGGGAAGTAACCAGTTCTGCAGCATATCCAGATAGGAGTGACCAGTCACTGTGTTTTCCATGAAAAAGAAGGGGCCGTAAACCTTTGCCCGGGAAATGGCACAGAAGGTGTTAACTTTAGGTGAGTCGCGCTCGTGCTCGATTGTTGCATGTGGTTGTTGCGTGCCCCATATGCGAAGGTTGTGACTGTTCACCTTGCCACTTAAATGAAAAGTTGCTTCGTCACTGAACACCAGGCGGGGAGCAAATTCGTCATCCTCCATAGCCTCCTGCATAAGATCGCAAAAGTTCTGTCGTTTTAACTTGTCCCCCGGCCGTAGAGCCTGCAACTTTGGAGCCCTCTCGCGGTGATCTTGTAAAACTCGGAGATTTCCTCTTTCATGTGGTGTATGCCCAGTTGATGCACGGTTGATAGGTACGGAAGTATTCTCAGTTGAAATCGGATGAATCATTTTGAATAGCCCTGTATATATTTATTTATTTATTTAAAAACATTAAATTTATTTAAAACAGCTTTTTTTACCTAACTAACGTTAGGTTAGATCAAGTGAAGTTAGGATTAGGTTAAGTCGTTAGTTTATTGGATTATCGATGAAATTTCGCGTGAAACTGTGTATAAATCCTACTTACGTCAGAAATGTAATCCTTAAATCAGTGGCGGTCCTAGCTTACATGACGCCCTGGGCGAACCTCACCTTCAGCGCCCCCCCCCCTGTTCGCCAACACACACACATTCGAATCCCCCAAATAAAGGACAGACATAACTCTTTCACAAAATAACTTTTTATTGGACTAATTGTTGGAACTTCAGAACCAAAACAAAGACTCAAATTTCTGAATTTTACAAATCCTTCATCACGTAAATAGAATAACTCACTTAAGAGAATGTAATTATGATACTATGAACAGGAAAAATACAAATTAAATTGCACAACTGCCATAAATAAACTAGAGAATCAAATTTCTAAATTGTACAAATGCTCTATCACATAAATAGAATAAGACACTTAAGAGAGGGTAATTATTATGCTACACTTTGAACAAGAAACAAAATAAATTGCACCACAGCACAACTGCCATCTAAAGCCTGACTCTTCTTACCTTCCTTGATGCAAAGTCATTGATCTTTTATTATTTATTTTATTTTATTTTTTATTTTTATTTATTTCTTTATTTATTTATTCTTATTTTTTTTTTTTTTTTTGCAGGCGCTCATGCCGCCCCTCCACAAATGCCGCCCTGTGCGGCTGCCCATATTGCCCATATGAGGAACCGCCACTGCCTTAAATACATTTTTATAAGTATCACAAAATTTATCGGTCGGTTTTTTTTTTAACTCGTTTTTAATTTCTCCAGTTACACTTGGCGTCTCGAATTTTCTCTGATTAATGAACTATAAACTCCTCCAAAATCCTTTAATGCCTCTATTTTGAAACCGTTCTCAAAATTTATTATTTCTTGCTTTTTTTTTTATTTAACTACGGTTCTTTCAAAACAAACTGAAAATTACTACGAGAAACTTTTTTTTGTTTTTTTGTTTTTAAATCTTTTCAGCGCGAACACCTTATTCAAGTTTACCATAAAAAACTGATTTTCCTTTTTAAACATTCAAAAAAAGCCGGTTTATAAAATGGTTTTACGTTTTTTTTTTTTTGTTTTTTTTTTAACTGCAAAAGGCTCCCAGGTTCTCAACAACGTTTGAGATTATTCCTTTTATCTATTTAATCCCGCCAGATTATTAACTAGAATAAAATTTCTATTATTACTTTGGTATTTACATAAATCAAATTTTGAAAGTTCGCTCGTTACAGTAAATAAAATTCAACATAAAAGTTTCGCTGTCTTAGAGGCATTTGGACCAATTATGTCTATCGCAAGTTCAATAGATAGGGAAGAAAATAGACACTAAAACGAATATCTCGATTAGCAATAAAATTAAATGACTCGTCAACAAACACTTTAGAACGAACGCGAAACAATACATGATCAATCCATAATGTAAACATCGCGCTAAATCACGGTTAACTCGATTGACGGTTGGTGAATCACGGATAACCGCACGAGTACTGTACTACTGAAACTAAACTAACATTTCAATAACAGCCCAACAACGGAGACTTTATAAACTGAAATAGACTAAATTATCAGAGAGGAAATTAATGTAATTTCATTACAAGTTGTTTTCGAGCTGCAAACAGTTATTAATTACGCGAAACGAAAGGAAAGAAATTAGAAATAGAACAGTTTCCATAGATTGTATTACAATATTTATCATACAACAACAAATTATAATCGAAAAACAGATGACCAAATCCTTGTTGCAGTTCTATATAATTATTTTCAGAGTAATTTTGAGAAAAGGTAGATTAGGTTACGTATAATTATTTTTTTATTTAAATATACACAACGAAACTCGGCCTAAAACATATTATATAACCTTGGGTTCGCTTCCGCCCGAATTGTTCATTCTGACGAAGGTCAAGCTTGTCACTCCACCTTAGGCCTACAGTTTAACGTGGCATCCGAACCACGCCCTACCAGCAGCAGCAGCAGCCAGCGTCTTGTCTTAACCATTAGGCTACCCAGGGAACCCATTTATCTATCAACCAATTTCTTTATATTGTGTAGAAGGATAAACAGCTGGATTTTGCTGCGCGCCGCTTGCTGTTACCGGGTCCCTATCCCGGGGCCGATGGATTCCTCGTCAGCGACGCTAACTACACCACCACCGAGGCGCCAATAAAAATATATATATATATATATTATATATATTTGTGTGTGTGTGTGTGTCAGAGTAATTGGGCTCCCTATTATTCTGAAAATTGTCTCTTTAAACCAAAGAAAGCATTTTGGCGCTCATCTTGGCAAACTCTCATAATGTTCACTCGTTTCACGTCGCCAGAACGGGTTAATCGCCTTTCACAGCTTTTAGTTCACTTCTGCGGACTTTGTTAATTCTTTCTCTGCAGTTATTGACGTATTATATGTAGTATATACGCAACAGCAACAGCAGCAAAAGCGTCGAGTACATATGGCGTCACAGTGTTATTGCAGCTTGGTATTAAAACGCTTTGTTTGCATATTGGTTTTTGATAATTCATATCTGAATGGAGGAACACACACATATTCTGTTTGTTCTTTTGTCGGTCCATTTTCAGTGTTTATCTATCTGTTTTTTCTCGTACACACACACACACACACACACACACGGACACTTTGCAGAGATAATTATATATAATTAATATTTTAAGGATAAATCTTTTAATTTTAGTAACAAAAGAAAAACTGCACTATTTTTACCTTCTTGCAATAATATTATGTATAATGTTGAATATGGCGGTAATTCTCTCTCATTACCGAGATAACAAGAGGGTATCGCACTTTCGACTCTCAAAACACTAGTTATGCACTATATTTTAGTATATATATATATATATGTATATCTATATATATATAATATATATATATATATATATATATATATATAGCTGATGACGTCACAAGCAAGTTTACAATATCCCAATACTATCATTTTGGGCCAAATATTAAACGCAACGAACCTTTAAAAGGATATTTTGAAATGTATACTTACAATTTAAATTATAGCGTACGCTGTAAATTGGCTGGACGCCATTTATATTTAAATAAACCTCTCTCTCTCTCTCTCTCTCTCTCTCTCTCTCTCTCTCCTCTCTCCTCTCTCTCTCTCTCTCTCTTCTCTCTCTCTCTCTATGCATGCATGCATGCATACATACATACAACGTGTCTTTGGCACTCATCCCCGCCATTCTCCAAAATGGGAGGGAATTCGAAAACTAGGAATTGTTCGTATAAATTTGAGAATTGAATATACAAAAAGAAAGATAAAAACAATTGCAAGAATGTAGTTTACTTCAACTATAAAATTGAGATTCCTTTTTTTCTACACTTAAGTTTCTTTCAACAATTTACTCTTAAGTGTAAATCTTTAATTCTTCTTTTCACCAATTTCTACATGATTAAAATCCATCGTTAAAATTGTGTGCGTGTATGTGTATATAATAATTAGTAGTTTAAATACTCATAGCGGTTAATATGTTGAGATTAGTTTCGCATAATGTTAGATCAATAAAAAATCCATTTGCGGATGTCCATAACATTTGTAATAATGCAGACTTGGTACTCTTGCCTAAGCAGGAATTAAATTTTTTATCTAGGATTTATGAGGACTTTATATAACATGCATCATCACCCGCAGTAAATTTAACTACACAATGGGAAATAGTGTGTTAAATGAAGCCTCTGAGGAAAAAGATTTAGGTGTCATTGTTACTAAAGATTTAAAGTTCTCAAAACCACGTCCATTCGCGAGCAGTAAAGCTAATAAAGGTCTGGGTTTTAATTCTCGTGATTTTGAATATAAATCTAAAGATACTGTTTTGCCATTATATAAGTCTTTGTTAGACTTCATTTAGAATATGCTGTACAGTTTTGGTCACTATATGAGTAAGGATATAAAATGGCAGAAAGGGTTCAGCGCCGCTCAAAGTTTATTCCAATATTACGTTGTAAACCAGACGAAAACAGATTCAAAGAGCCGAATTTGTTTGTATACGCTTCAACTCTGCGTTTGAGAGGCGAATTAATTCGGGTGTTTAAACTTTTAAGTCTATTTGACAATGTAAGTTATGAAACATTTTTTTTTACTTAGACGATAGGAATATTACGAGAAACAATGGTTTTAAAATAAGGGGCAAAAGATTTGAGACAAATATTGTGAGGGTCTTTTTTACCTATAAGATAGTCGAGAGGTGGATTAACCTTCCTGCGGAGGTCGTGGTGAATACTTCGGTAAATGTGTTTAAGAATAGGTTGGACAGGTATTTTAGTGGCATAAATTTCCAATTAAATGTAGTTTGATGCGCTGATCGAGTCTGGTTTTAGAGTACTCGGAGTTCTCAGATGATACCCGCACTGGTAGAGGAGGGAAGTTTGACGGGATGTCTCGGGAGTGGAAACCTCCGAGTAGACGTTTTCAATTTCGTGGATGCTACATGGGTATACAGTGTAGGATTGTTAGTACTTTTTAGAGAAATAGCTTTATACTTAACTTAGCGAGCTAGAGAAATGTTTAGTTTCATCATAAAGAAGTAGTGATGTTCCCTTTTGCAATAAATGTAGTACGAGACGCTGGTCTGGTCTGGTTTCAGAGCGCTGGGTGTTCTCAGATGATGGGAAGCCTGATAAGAATTCTCGGGAATCAAAACCCCCGAATAAACATATTCAACTTCAGGGAAGCTATTAATACTTAGCTAGAATTAAACTTTAGTTAGAAATAGTGGGTAGCAAAATTTCTTAAAAAGAAAAAAGAATTACGCATATGTACACTGTCAGGGGAGTTCTTAAATTGGGATCCTGATGGGCTGGAGGTGCCTCTGTATCAGTGCTCCCTTTATCGAAGTAATTCCAGAGCGAAAGATGGCAATGTAAACAATTAATGTTTAAAAGTAAGTCTCTCAGCACGATGGCCTTTGGCATTCATTTCAGAAATTATGTAGCCATCAATAGATTAATCTTTTTTATATAATAAAGATAAAATTCCTTAAAAAAGTGCATGGTGTACCGTATATTAAATTAAGTACGTTAATGTTCATTGCTATCTTTTATTTTCCACTAACTTCTAATGCGTAACCGAATACACGAGATGAGTGTACGCACGGTGTGAGTGAACTCTGAAGCTATTCTTCTCATTATACTTTTTCCTACTTTCCTATAAATCTTCTTTCAAAACAATCGTCTGTCAGTAATAGCTGGCGGAAGAGGGAGAGCCTTGTCCATTTTATATTTGCTAATACGTACTATTCCTGCGTGAAAGTTTTGCACATTTATAAGTGTAAGCATGGTATCATGTTTCAGAATAGAATTCTTTATTCTTTATTTTTATGTGCTGTTTTCTCACCTTCTTTCTTGGACTACCCCACAGTGGCTCTTAGGGTCTTTGTTAGCCTGCAACTTTGTAACTCTGAAGTATATTATACATACATATTATATATATATATATATATATATATATATATATATATATATATATGCGCCTCGGTGGTGGTGGTTAGCATCGCTGACTACGAATCCATCGGCCCCGGGATCGAGACCCGGTGACGGCAGCCGGCGCGCAGCAAAACCCAGCTGTTCATCCTTCCACACAATAAAGAAAGTGGTTGGTAGATAAATGGGTGGCCTAGTGGTTAAGACGCTGGGCTGCTGGTGGGGCGTGGTTCGGATTCCACGTTAAACTGTAGGTGGAGTGAAAAGCTCGACCTTCGTCAGAATGAACAATTCGGGCGGAAGCTAACCAAAGGTTACCACAGGTTATACATACAAAGAGAGAGAGAGAGAGAGAGAATGTAGAAAACACTACAGTATAGCCGTGTAATTTAAATAAAAGACTAAAATCCCCAAAAGAAACTTTGAAAAATATTAAAATTAAAATGAAGTAACTACAAAGCTTTTCCTTTTTGGATATTCAAGTTACTACATCCTTTGATGATAAACCTGAGTTTACTATTTTCCTAAAAGCCACTCATTCTAGCTCTTACGTTCACTGGCTTTCGTCTCGTAGTTCCTTTTCCTTTATCGGTATGTTTTTAAGAGCTTTCAGGATTTGCATCCCCCTCGTATTTGGATGCTGAGTTCGCTTATATCAAAGAATCTTTTATTAAATTAGGTTACCCCCCCCCCCCCCCCCCCTGTATTTTTATCGAAAAAGCACTTCGTGCTGCTCGGAAAAAAATGTATGACAATAATGCCTCTACCAAGGATTTTGGAGATTTTTTAGTTGTTCCTTTCAGTTCCGAGTCATTTCGTAATAGTCTACTTTCCGGTTTTCATACATTTTCTAAAGTACTTTACACTACTCGTAGTTTTTTACGAAGGGACCAACCACCGGAATGGACCTCTAATACCGGGATTTACAAAATTCCATGTGTAAATTGTTCTGAATGTTATATTGGCGAGACCATTGACTTTAAACGTCGCCTTTATCAACGTTACATAAACATCGCCTAGGCCAGGGCTTCTCAAACTTTTTTTCACTTGCGACCCCTTTGGATCAGACAAATTTTTTCGCGACCCTTCACTCAATGTCATAAAAGCAATAGGAACTAACACTGTATATTTATGAAAAAAATAATATTTTCAAATGTTTCTGCGACCCCCAATAATATTTACGCGACCCCTAGTTTGAGAAGAGTGGGCCTAGGTCATAGAGCGTGATCATAATATAGATATAATAAGATATTAATAATTAATAATTCTTATATATTTTCTTTGGATTTTTGGACCAATTTCTATTTACCAAAAGAATCTTCTTATCTATACAGTCTGCATCCAGACGCTTTCAGTTGCCAGAAGCATAACGTTCCTTCTACACCCTTCTCTGTACTTATCTCTCAATTTAGTTTATATTCCTGCCCGAATGAAGACAGAAATACCTTTGAGAAGCTTTGCAGTTACATCTTTATTTAAAATTTAATATCTTTCAAATTTTCTTTTGAGGACTTTATTCTTCATATATATATATGGGATGAATATCACAATTAAACACGTGAAATGAATGAATGATGTAAATCCACTAGGAAAAAGAAAAATGATTCTAAGGCCTTTCGTGTATTCAGAAGTACATTCCCTGACGAGGTGTACTTCTGAATACACGAAAGGCCTCAGAATCATTTTTGTTTTACCTTGTGGGTTTACATTATAATATATATATATATATATATATATTTTTTTTTTTTTAAGTTCGGGAAGAACCGATTCGCCTCTATTTAAAAGGGCATATCTCGGCGGAAAAACAAAGAAAAGGTGAGAGGAAAGACAGAGGAAAAAGAAAGGGTGGAGGGGACAGTAGAAGTGGTAAAAGACCAAGGATGACAAGGACTGCAGGGTCGAGCCCCATCATCCTTGGGTGCTAGGGCCGGGAGGGCGCACGTGAAACCTCCAGGAACAAGCACGTACAAACGAGCACAAAGAGCACTCAAGAGCACGAGCTTAGAACCCCCTTGCGGGGATATATATATATATATATATATATATAATAATAATTCATATTCTATATACCTATACATATATATACTGTATATATTATAATAATATATATACTATTCATAGATGGGCAGTTTGCCTTTTGACGAATTTATTCTGTCAAATAAATGCTTTTGCTGCATTTGAAATATAACGCGTTCATAAATTCGTCTGTCAAAGATTAGTTGCTGAAGAAGCCTCATGTGACGATCTAGTAATTATCATAAGGCCAGATTAAAATTCGTTATATTAATTCGGCCATTTTAGGTTTCACAAATATTACAAATTATAAATATTAAAAATGACATTAAATAGAATGTAATTTCAGTTTTAAATGAGATTTTTAACTTCAAATTAATTAGTTTCACTGATATAATTAATAGAAAAGTTGGATCACCTGAGGATCGAGGCTCCCCAGCCTTCTTTAGTTAGCTTCATAAGGCTAACTAACGAAACTATCACGACCTAACCTAACCAATCGTCCAGGGCGTACAGTTGACCTAACGATTGGTTAGGTTAGGTCGTGATATTTTCGTTAGTTAGCTTTATAAGGCTAACTAGAGAAGGCTGGGGCCCTGATCTTCAGGTGATCCAAAAAGTTATATTTCCCGTAACTTCGAGTTCACCTAAGTAAACAAACATCAAGAACTATTTTGTTGATCTTCTTCTTCAGAATCAGGTAAGTTTCTCAACCAGTTTTACCTTATATATATATATATATATATGCCTAAAGTCCCAAGTAGCGCCAACAGTAAGCTACCTTTTTTACTCATTAAGTCCGATTTTGTAAATAGTCTAATTTTCTTGTACGGCATACTTTTTTGAAATTAGGTTAGATTAACTTAAGTTAACGTAACCTAAAACAAATCACTGGGTGTGTAAAAGCATGAGGTAGCATGAAGAAAGAGTTATACTTGATTTCGAATTTTTTTAACTAAAATCCCAACGGGGTGAAATTTGAAAAAATAATCATTGTATATGGCAGGGGTCGGCAACGTTTTTCTTTTGGGTTCCACTTCTCAATATTCAAGCTTTAAGACCCTCCACGCGTGCCACCATTGTTTTTATCAAATGTAGGTTACAAATTTTATAATGTGTGTAGTATGATTACTTTATACTTTATAATAATACGTAAATACGGTATATTAACACTGATAAAGTAGCAGTCGTAAATTATACACTGATACAGCTTTTAACTTTTAATCGTTATCAAAAACATTTGAAACATCAATAGTTAGAAAAATCACATCAAAAGTCAAAAGAAAATGTCTTTACAAAGGTCATAGTTACAGTGTGAGCAGTAAATTATTAAATTCATTTCATCCGTTGCGTTTTGAAAAAGTTATTTTTATATCAAAGTCAACCTGACTGTGATGCAAAATAAATACAATAGACAATTTTTTTTCTTTGTTTTTGCAATAAATATATTTTTTGTATTATTTTTTTCTGTCAATTTGGATGCCACATAAAATCTCTTCGCGTACCACCCTGTAGCACGTGTGCTTTGGGTTGCCGACCCTTCATATACGATAAAAAGCGAAAGCCATTAAAAATTCTAACAAAAAATAGACCTATTGGAGCTGCTGGGTACGGACGAAAATTGACACAAATATTAAAGCTGCTTGGGCATTTATGACTATATATATATATCATAATGATAAGCTTTATTGGCGGGATATAAATCCCATAAAATAATACAATATTCTTCAAGGTAATAGACGATAAGATAAATCAAACAATAATAAATTTAAAAACTGAAAATTACGACTAAAAGATAAATAAAACAAGTTACGATAAAAACTACCCACAGCTAACACTACAGAAAGAAGGAGAATTAAAAAAAGGAACGGTCTGTGTGTATCATGAAAAAACCTCAGGGGACCATTCTGAGTTCAAACCCATCAGGAAACGGACATGTTATGTGCCTTGAAAAGTGGACGCTCAATTTTGCCAGTTGCGGTTTAAGTTTTGGTTTTTGGCTAAAAATACAATAGTTACCCCTTTTTCTTTGATGTATTCAATCCGACACGAATGCAGCGAGTCTTTTGCTTATATTAAGGTTCTGGATATAGTAGGCTAGGTGTAGCTGTAACCCCTAGATCCTGTCCCAAAGCTGGATCCTCTCTGCTTTGCAGATAGCTGGTGAGGGAAGCTATATTTCTGGGGCCTGTTTGTGAGTGACCCGTTGCCCACGTCGGGCTAACATCATGAAAAAGAAAAAACTATAGTGTTTGTCATTTACCATTACTTATTCGGACTATAGTGGATTTAATTTTCCCAGAGGAGTTCCTTGCTCCATGTACGGTCTGTGTGTATTATATGTCATTTTTTTCACATCCGCGGATGCGGATGCGGATGAGGATGTTTGATTCCAACATCCGCGGATGCGGATGTCTACATTTTCGTTACTTTTTAGGATATATTCGAGATTTGTTGTGTTTAACGTATATAATAAGTTATTATATATAGAGAGCTGTAGCTATAATGTAGTATAATTGATTAATTGTACAATAATTGCTGTACTTTTCCCTGAACATATAAAATAATAGCAAGCACCTAACTAATATAGAAATCAATTAGTGAATTCGTCTGCAAATAAATTCGTTATATTTTGTTGAGTTTCAGCCACAATTAGAAACCATAATTGTGTTACCCGACCTCTTTCCCCAACCTCCACCCTTATAGAAAGAGATCTTTAATTAGCTTGATAACTATTTATATTAAGTTTAAAGTTTTATTAGGCATATTTATAAATGAGTAATTAAAATAAAGTAAACTAAGATGTTCATCGTTTAATATTCAAACTTAATTATAGGAAGGTTATGCTTAAGGAACATTAATTTTTCTGCCTTTTCTGCTGCCAGTCTGTTTCTCTTTTCATCATATATTAATCGAGCACTGCTAAATAATCTCTCGCTTGGTACGCTTGTTGGAGGACGTGCTAAATGTTTCCTTGCAAGTTTACTCAAGTATGGATAGATATTCTGCGTATTTTTCCACCAACTAATAGGATTGTCACATGCAGCCAGGTGTTTTTCTTGGTGATAGCTCTCGATCATTTTTACTACATCTTTTGACATCGCGTAGGTCTCGTCATCGCTGCTTGACTCAAGAAACTGAGAGAGAGATTCTGTGATAGATTTGCTTGTTGAAGGTGTTGGTTCTGTCACTGAAACTTTTATTCTTTTGGTGGGTGGCGAAGCGACAGATTCAAGAGATTGAAGCTCTTCAACTGCTTTGCCAAGTGATGATTTAACTCGTTCTAATGTACTAGGTGAAAATAACTTAGCTTTGTAACGTGGATCTAAGTAGGTTGCAAGCGAGTAACTTTATACAAGAACAGCCTCTCGTCTTGTCGCTTGCATCACTTTTGCGCACAATGAACTAGTTCTATTATTATAGTAGAATTTGATAATTTCCGCTTATTAATGACGTTTTATCTCAACGGTCCACATCCGCACGACATCCGCAGTCCAAAGCGCGGATGCGGATGCAGATGCGAGAAAATGTGCGGATGTTCCGCGGATGCGGATGTGACCTACATCACTAATATATATATACACAGTATATCGTACGGAACATTTGAAAGGTATATATTGCCCAAAATATAAATCTACTTCAAGATACTAAAAACCCATTGCAGAGGTAAATGTTATATATACACAAAGGATTGACCAAAGTAAATAGACACCACCTGTTTTTCGTTTTTTATTTGATAATAAAAGTCAATAAATAACAAAAGATATTGATGAGCTTTGCCATTTGTTCTTGAGCACAATCATCGTGTTGTTTACTTATACTTTTGCCAACCTTCTGTATAACTGCAAGAAATGTGAAAAAAAAAATCTTCCCAACATATATACATATATAAAGTTCTGTGGTTAAAAGCAAGAGTAAAAAGCGATGTTTGCTCTGAATGGTGATGAAGATGTGAGGAAACATCAGATGAAAAGAGAAATGTTTCAGAAAAACAATAAAATGTTATCGCAGTCCATTTTGCAATTGGAATAGCAAAAATGGCGTCTTTTCAGATAGAAATGTCACTCATGGGGGACGACGACTCTAAATTACGTTTCGAACAAGGTTTCTGCAATTACGAGACAAGAATCTGGTGGTCAAACTTTGTCATACATACGCCAAATGAATGTAGTCAAAAAAAGAATTGTTTTTCTCCCCACGTAATTTTCATGCAGCGTTATAAATTAAATAAAAAGAAAAGATATTGTTTGCGAGTTAGGATGATGAAATAGTGGCGATATTAAACTCTGTGTGTGTGTGTGTGTGTGTGTGTGTGTGTGTGTGTGTGTGTGTGTGTGTGTGTGTCTGTAAGAGAGAGAGAGAGAGAGAGAGAGAGAGAAACGGGGGATGAAAGTTGCGTGTTATTGAAGTAGGAATTATACAGCTGATGTGTCTTACGGCCACGAATCTTTATAACTGCAATTTATTAATGATTTTTCATTTTCAACATTTATTTCCTTTACACATTTTCAACTTTTGCCGCATATCGTCATCCACTTTGCTGACCATACTCTGGTATACGACATACGATTTTATTAAAACTGAGAGAAGACCTTTATATATGCAGCAGAAGGTAACGGCAAAAGTCATGTGACTGAGAGGGGGGGGGGAGCTACGTATTTACGTGGGATCCGAAGCATCTAAGGGTCGCTACTTCATCTGGAAGTATGGACAGAGTATGGATACCCATTCATCTACTGAACAGATCCAACGTCGCTTAACCTCGCTGATCTAACGGGAAGCGGGGTTGCGACTTGTCCATGAAGTAGCCCTTTCATTACAACACGTCTTTGAGGTGAGGTGATTGCCCAACATACTCCGTGAAGAGTAGCAATGCAGGGTTGATACTGTGATAGAAACAAAAAATTCGCCCATTTTGGTTCAGTTCACATAAAACACAATCTACATCTTTTCTGCATTCAAAAAAACAGTTTTCAACAGACTTTATGAGATTAGCTGGACTCAGATTATATTATTAATACGACATCAAAATAAACAACAAAGGATAGCCTTTGAAGGTGATGGAAAACACTAAGGGAATATTGTTAATTTTTAAATGCAATGGCAGAGTTATTGTTGAAAATGTGGGAATGGAGGTTGGCCTTCCCTTCTCAAGAGAAATAATATTTGTTGAAGGACGTTCCTGTAAAGAACAATAAGAGAGTAAAGAAATTTTGGATGAAGTGATGCTTCTGAGTGTGAGGACGATGTCTATTTGTAGTAGGCAAAAGTATACCTAATTCGTAAATCTCGAAGAGCGTAAATGAATAGTCCAGAGAGTTTTTCGAAATAGTTTGCATCTTTTTGTCGTCAAAATCATTCAATCTTAATTAATACAACTGAAAACGTCTACTTAGAATTTACGGCTCACGAACAGAGTGCTCAAGAAATAAGAAATCCAACCGAGTTCAGTCACCATATTGGCAGGAAACCAGGAAATCCAAGTTAGATTACGTGGTGCCAACTGCAGCTTGGCATTTAATGAGCTTGTTCACTGCCAAAAAAGAAGAAAGGTATACGAAAGATGTGATGGATGCTCACAGAGCATACACTAGAAATACAGTATATAATTAGTTTAGTGTTTGAGACTATGAAATGAATAATTAAAGACACATTCTGAAATTGCCCCGACTAATAAAACTGTGCACTCTATTTTTCTGTAGGGCTACGCCGTGATCATTGTCGCAACACCACATCCCGTCGATCAGCGAAGTTAAGCGACAATGGGCTTGGGTTGTAGTTGGATGCGTCCAGATGATGAGTAACCTGTGTTCGGATCCCACGTAAAGTAAAGCTGTAGGTCCCTTCCGTCATATAATCTTTGCTGTTACGAAGGTCAAACATCGCCAAATCTCACACACACACACACACACACTTGATTCGATTGAATCATACAAGTTTCGCCTACATTTGCGGAAAAAATAATTTCCAGAACAAAACCCCAAAATTAATAATTAGTAATTTGGGTCTTTTTGATTTTTGTTTTGCAATTTTTTCCGCAACTGTACAATCAATTTAAAAAGTCCCGTCGTGAACAACGTGTTTCGTATCGATATTTTTTATACATAAGAAACGGAGTTTCGCAACAGAATTTTTTGAAAAAAAAACTGTACATAACATTCTTACCATGCTCTGAACGTCAAGTTCTCCCCCCGACCCCATCCCACTCCGCAACTCACAAAAACAAAAACCAGCAACAGATAATAATCCTTTTACTATCACGTCATAACCAGAGCTGGGCAGTATTTAAATACATTTGTATTTAAATACGTATTTAAATACATTTGTGTATTTAGAACTGTATTTATAAATACATTGTTTTTCATGTATTTAAATATAGTATTTAAATACTTTAATGAGTATTTAAATACAATGTATTTAAATACTTAAAATATAAAAATGTAAATACTTTTACTGGTTTAATACACGTTCTGTACTAGCACAGTACGACGCGTCGACAGTGTAGTACAGCATGGTTCATGTTTCAACAGTTTGGGAAAACATCCTCTCATAAAAAGACTGTTCCTCCGCTATAACACGACATTACCATCTTCGGCACCGGTAGAGCGAATATTCTCATTCGCGGGAATCACTTTGACTCCAAAAGAAACTCTCTTTCAGACAAAACTTTTGAAAGATTGGTTTTGATCCGCAGCAACCGTGAAATAAAAGAGAATTCGTAAGGTGCCTTATGTTTATGTTTACGTCTTATGTTTACGTTTATGTCTCATCTACTCATTAATTGTTACTCATTTTGCAATGATATAATGAGTATAATATGTCACTGGTTGAACATCGTAAGTTCTAAGTTCTTTTGTTTTTGTTTTGTTCTAAAAAGGGAAATATATAATCGGAAATTAGATTGTACTATTTCTTTATCCTTTATCAAGCATTTTATATTGTTGTTACTCATGAATTAGTGAATGCATATGTTAAAATTTGTATGTATTTAAAATGTATTTACAAATGTATTTAAATACAATTGATGTATTTTGTATTTAGTATCTAAATACATTCGTAAAATGTATTTAGTATTTAGTATTTAAATACATTTCTCCCATGTATTTAGTATTTAGTATTTAAATACATTCAATCTATTTATTGCCCAGCTCTGGTCATAACTCTACGATTTTCTTTTAGCTAACGTTAGTTAATGTTATCAAGTCGTCGGGGACTTCCTACCGAAAAGGTTTGACTATAATGAAAAAAACATTCTTAATATTTTACTTAAAATTAAAATTATGATTTTGCATAAAAAAAATATATTAAAAACTTTCTTTGAGAATATTTAATTTTTTAAATGGAAGGTTTCATCCTCGCATTCGTATATATATATATATATATATATATATATATATATATATATATATATATATAATATATATATATATAGCGTGAACAGGAAAAGCCAGGTTTGTGTATATAACACTGTTATTTAGAAAATGTGCGAGGTACAAGCAGACGTTCCGGAAATACATTTCCAGCACTGAAGATTAAAATGTATTTCCGAAACGTCTGGTTGTACCTTGCACATTCTCTAAATAACAATGTTATATACACCTGGTTTTCCTGTTCATCCTTAAGTTGCGCTTCCCTAAGAACAAGCCTCTCAATGAAGCGTATGTATATATATATATATATATATATATATATATATATATATATATATATATAATATATATATAATATTGATGGATAGATAGAGAGGGGACGATGTGATGTTTGTCTGTCTGCGTTTTATGTTCGTTTATACACGCCTAAACGGATACGGTAATCTACAGCAAAATTAGTATACACATTAAGATAGGACCGGGGAAGGTTTTCGTAACACACTCTCCCCTCCCAGTAACCACACCCTAGATTGTGTTTCGGGTGGCTTTCGTTCCGCAAGGCGCAGCGAGCATTCTAGTATACAGAGGGTTGACAGAAGTAAATAGACACCACGATGATTGTCCTCAAGAAAAAAATGGCAAAGTTCATGAATGGAATGCCAAAACGAGTCATCCGTACATAATAGAAAGAGGAAAGTAACACGATTCTAAATATACTCATTGAATAAATCTTATTATTTATTCACTTTTATTATCATATCAAAAACTAGGCAAAAACCAAAGATGTCTATTTACTTTTTTACTTTTAGCAACCCTCTGTCTGCCTGTCTGTCTGTCTGTATATATATATATATACAGAGAGAGAGAGAGAGAGAGAGAGAGAGAGAGAGATACACAAAAGGTCTTAGAATCGCTTTTCAGTTTCCTTGCGAATGTACATCATTTCCTTATTTCACGTGTTTTATTGTAAAATTTATACTATATATATAGGGCGAGAAAGGGGGCGACAGAGGGGGGCGACAGAGGAGGGGCGAGAAGCTTGGAGAGGAGAGGCGACAAGCTTGGAGAGGAGGGGCGACAAGCTTGACATTCGTGAAATGAGGAATCATCACACGCACGGAACATTTGAAATGTTGAAAGGTATAGGCTACGTTACATGAAATCTGTTAACTTGGCATTTCGTGAAATCTCTAAAATGTTCAGGGATTTCGTGTAAGGTTAAGTCGTGATATTTTCGTCAAACCGAAGGGAAAATTATTAAATGCTCGGTTAACTGAATGCCCGGTTAGGTTAACTGTACACCCTTGACGATTGGTTAGGTTAAGTCGTGATATTTTCGTTAGTTTTAACGAAAATATCACGACTTAACCTTACATGAAATTCCTGAACATTTTAGGGATTTCATGAAATTCCTAGTTACACAGATTCCCTATAACATATATATGTAGAGGTCAGACAAAGAAATTCCTTCTCCGCCATTCTCAAACATCATGGAATTAAAACAAAGGCTACACACGTGGGCATGAAAAACAGATTTTGTAGTGTTTCCCGAAACGACCACCAGAGGACGTCACCAAGGCCTATAAAATGCAGTTTCTTCCTCAAATCATTCTCACTTCTCACTTGCCACTTTTTCGTGTTGGTCGTCACGTCTCACTTTCAGAGTCTTAGCACCTTCGTCAGTAATACCACTCGTCAAGCCGGAGAGCGGTCCGCTGTTCCTTCAAGGCTCCGGTCGAGCATACACGAAGTCTATCATCAAGTAAGGCCAGTTCGCCTGCAGGAGCAATCCTTCGAAGCCCAGGTCCGTAAACCTTCTAGTAGGCTACAAGCTACAAATCTCACTCCGCTCTTTACCTCTCCTCGTGAATCTCTCTTCACGTAGCGCCGCTTCGACCTCAGCCGGCCTCAGTCCTTCAAGTCACACTTCAACCATACAAGAAACGAAGCAACACTTGAGGCGACTCTACAATTCCATCCTGCAAGAAACAACATCACTGCTGTAGGCGCTTTCCGTTGGCCCCTTTTCAACAAATCTCCGCCGGATGTCAACATTCATCCTCTCGCCGGCAAGGCCAGTCTGACTACAGAAGCACCGTTCGAGGCCCAGGCCCTCTACAGTCTCCAAGGTCATTACGGCGAAACGCAATACAGTCAAACCTTCACCTAGGCCTAGTCTCCAACGTCGTCTTCGGTAAAACGCAATACGATCAACCCTTCACGTAGGTCTTCAATCTCCAGAGTTACTCATCTCTGTAAGCCTCTGCGGCCCTTACTCGGCCTACAGTGTTTTTGTTACATCGTGCTTCCGCAAGCTCTGCCTAATCACGTAGGCCTAAAGGTGTTCCCATTACCGTTCAAACTAACTTTTTCATTAAGACCGCAGTAGGCCTATTTCAAGTGTTATACCAATACCGTTATTGTGTTCTTTCATATAACTCATTTTATTTTGCACCTATTTGTTTATGTTGCTCCTTTAATGCGGTTAATTTTTCCGACCTAATCCATTTACTGTGCCGTACCGTACTTTCATATTTCTGTTATCAATGGGCTTCATTATCTATTCCGTGTTCACTCTGCATATCTCATTAGCCTATCTGAATTAGCGTATTTACTTAACAATTAGACTGTATAACCATTCCTTATTGCTAAGAACCAGTCGTGTTTAGCATAGTATAAATGCCGTTATATAATTGTTAATCATTATAAATACCTTTATTGAACCATTAATCGCTGTGAACAAATAATTGATTTATTTTCCTAATTAAACACAAAACAACAAAGTAATTTCTCTCTCCTTATTAAATATTGTTTGTTTGGGCAGTAGGCCCAAATTTTATTCAGTAATTATAGTGAGCCTATTTTCTTAGCCACATGAAATCGGTGATCCGTAGGCCAATATATATATATATATATATATATATAGAGAGAGAGAGAGAGAGAGAGAGAGAGAGAGAGAGAGAGCCCTTAGTTCTTTCCTATACATACTGTACATATCATAGAACTGTCACATATAAGCGAATTTTATACTCTATTTGCAGAATGGAGTTATTCGACAAATCTTTCGAGATGATGCAGAGACTCGAAGTTATTTACAGCAATTTTAAAGACAAAGACATTGAGACAAATATTATCTGCGTTAAGTTTAAGACATATATTTATATATACATATAGATATTCAGATAAGATTAAGCATTCTTTTTTTTTGTTGGGATATTGAATCTATATATTAAATACTTTGCTATTAAGTGCTTTTGACGAGTCTTAGATATCTTGACCATAAACATTTTTATTTTTATAGTTTCGTTTATTATTATTATTTTTTTGTTTTGTTATACAGGAATATAAATTAATTATCCTCAATGTAATTGGTGTGTAGGGGAAGAGTACAGACCAACTAATGGAAGCACAAATAACTGTCTGCGCACTATGCAGAATCCAATCAAACATTAATTTCTAAAGGGCTCGTACACTTTCATCGACGGGGATTTTTAATTTTAATGTGCTGTAGACTTAGTGAAAATACGGACAAACTGTACTGTCAAATCAACGTGAAACAGTGATTACCCACTGCTACAAGCAGGGTTGGCAAAAACCCAGGTTTTTCACAAAAAAACCAACCCAACTGGGTTTTGGGGTTTTTGATGGGTTGAAATTTTTTTTAGAAAGGTTCGATAATTATGTAGTGCCTAATATATCTATTATTTTATTAATTTATTTATCTAATCTACAATATATATTAAAAAGACATCTTTATTTCACAGAAAGTTCAGATATGAGAGATAATAATGACATTAGAATTTTCTCCATTTTAATTTTAGATCTTTCCTTTATTTCTTAACAGCAGATTTCAGCTTTATTTAGACCTAACTCAAATTTAAATTTTTAAGATGCCAAACTCAAAGAGTTATAGAGGTGGAAGATCTAAAGCTAGCGAATGGGACGAGGTGACTTTATTAAGTGATCAGCCTACTAGAGTACTATGCAATTACTGCAAGGAAAGTATCACTCGAAAAATTGAGTGTGTGAAACATCATCTAGAGAAAGTTAGACCCGCACATACTGGTGGCAGACTTAAAGCTGCTGAATGGGATGAAGTAGAAATGTTGAGTGACCAACCAAATAGAGTTCGGTGCAAATACTGCAGATGTGTATTTTCCAAAAAATAGAACGAGTGAAACATCATTTAGATCGATGCAATAAAAAATGGGTACAGGCTCGTGATGATGAAGCGGATGAGCTTACAAATACAGCTACATCAGCAACTCTTCCTCCTACACAATACACACAGACACGGCAGTTTTGAGAGTAGACCCTCTTCAAGCAAATCATATGAAAGCCTGGTTCATGATGACACTACAATTCACAGTAGTGAGACTTCATTCACTTCAACCGCTTCTGAATCTTCCATACCATTTTTCCATTCTACTCCAGCCAAGAAAACACAAGGTCAGATAATGCCATATGTGGTTAAAACAACTGTAGCTCAAAAAGAACAACTAGATTTGCAAATGGACAGATTTTTCTTTTCAGCAAATATTCCATTTGTAGTTGTAGAGAATAAAGAATTTATTAAATGGGTCCAAGATTTAAGACCAGGCTATTGTCTTCCAAGCAGAAAAAAATTATCTGATGACTCACTAATCAAAGTGAATAATGAAGTAGGTACTGGATTCAATGAAAAAAGACTTAGTCAATTCTACTGTAACTTTAATTCAAGATGGTTGGAGCAATGTGTCAGATGATCCAATAATTGCCCATAGTGTTCACAATGGGTGCAAATCCTTTTTAATAACTTTTTAATTTTTCATAATCTTTATTTACACATTGCATAATTTAAGAATTGTTTTATAAGTCAGCTTACGTGAAATAATCAACACGCCAAATCATTCTAATTAGCTACATTTGAACAATGTAGCAATCAGAAAAATTTCAATTATTTTAAAATAAACATCTCGGAACAAAAAAACAAAAACCCAAAAACCCACTGAAAATTCCAGTGGGTTTTGGGTTGGGTTTTGGGGTTTGGGTTTTTGGGTGCCAACCCTGGCTACAAGATCCGTGTAACCAGATCGACACGCCCCCATAGTGACCTTACCAAATCCTCTTCTCGACCACATATGGTCAGAGATAGACCACAATACATACGTGACACTGTGATACTTCTTGTAGACATAACTGACTACCTGCGACGTTATATTACAACCAAAACCGAAGTTTTGCGCAGTAAGCTTGGACTTCATTGATGACCTCCATATCGTTCTTCGGCGGGTTCTTCCTGACGATTGTGTTCTCGTCGCCATGTCGTCGTCGTCTCAGGACGAATTTCGGCTTGCTTGCGAGTTTGATTGCATAGTAGACGTTCACATTCGGGGAAGGATCATTTCTCCATCCGATAACAAATAAGCGATGGTATAATCCTTTGGGTCACCTACAGCGTGGTAAACAATGATTGCCCTCCCCCCTGCACAGATGAAACTAATATAGGTACAAAAAAACTGATTGTTGCATCTTTTAGACAATTTAATTATACGTCTAAACAAAACCACTCAATAGATGGTGCTGCCTCCTTGTGCTTGGCGGACGGCTTCAAGTCGGCAAGGGTAGGAGGTGAGGAGAGACTCGAAAAGGTGGCAGAATCTTTCAGGATCCATCCTGAAAGACCGAGTGGAATCTCTGATGCTTGTTGAACCACCAGCCACCCGATTCTGCCGCCGGACCATGGAGCAGCACATCGAAACAATCCTCCGAAATCTTGAGTACGACACTGACCTTTTCGAGTCTCTCCTCACCTCCTACCCTTGCCGACTTGAAGCCGTCCGCCAAGCACAAGGAGGCAGCACCAACTATTGAGTGGTTTTGGTTAGACGTAAAATTAAATTGTCTAAAAGATGCAACAATCAGTTTTTTTTGTACCTCTGTTAGTTTCATCTGTGCAGCGGGGGGGGGGGAGCAATCATTGTTTGCCACCCCTTACAATGTCATATTTCAACATGCCTTTTTCTATCACGGAAGGCGTCCTTTCCGAATTACTCGGGTAAATGTTCTTGTACAGATTTACACCTTTATATATTATATATATATATATATATATATATATATATATATATATATATATTATATATATATATATATATATATATATACACGCACACACACCATCATTGACAAAAATATTCCTACGATCAGAATAAACAACCCTTGGTTGACTCCCGGTCTAAAACCAACCATTAAACAAAAACATAAAATGTACGAAAATGTAGAAGGTTTGCCCCCCAAAACACGTACAGTATAATGCACTCAAAATCGAAACAAACTTAACTCATTAATACTCAAAGCAAAAGCTAATTACTATAAATATAAATTCGAAGAATACAAAAGCGATCCCAAACAATATTGGAACTTCATTAACAAAACCGATTTATAAAAACAAACAAAAGCATCTACACGCGAAAAACGAAAAACTATTAACTAATAATGAACCTCTTACAAACAAAATAAATATTTTTTTTCACTGAAATGACGGGTAAATTCGCTTCTAATATCCCACCCGTGATCATGGCGCGGCCCTCTGATACGTACCTAGGACCACCCCTTCCAAAACTCTTTCTTCTGGTCGCCTACAACTACATAAGATATGATATCAGTCATAAAATAACTGAAAAATAAAAAAAAATGTACGCAAGACACAATGGCAAACAGAATTTACAAAGAATGTGCGAGTTTAATGGCGCCAAAGCTCGCAAAGCTCATTAACCAATCCATTCGAAATGACACATTCCCAGACAAGGATAAAGTATGCCCTATTTTTAAATTAGGAGATATACGAGTATCTTCCCTCTGAAACTACAAACTCATCTCCGTCCTTCCAACCATCGGTAAACTGTACGAGAGAGTAATATATAATCAAATAATAAAATTTATAATAAAACAAAATAATTCACAAACAACAATTTGGCTTTCTTCGAAAATACACGACCAACGACGCGATAACCGTTATATTAGAACATTATAACAATCTAAACGACAAAGAAACATCAATAAAATAATCATTTTACTTCATCTAGTTATAAAACGTTTGAAAACACCCCCTCATCATGACACACTTAAAAAAACTCGAACATTGCGGCTTCAGGGAACTACCCTCATAACATGGGAACACAAAAATAAAATAAAATAAATATATATGTTACAGTCAATGTCTAAAATCAGGCAATTTGTAAATTGACTGAAATTTTAGGCAATGTGTCAAATTCATGATACACAGAAAACCTAACCTAACCTAACCTAACATTTCTGGTAATGCTGCATATGCATGACCACTGGTATTTCCCAATATGCTGCCTAAAAATTCGTTAGGTTAGGTTACGTTAGGTTTTGTGTGTATCATCAATTTGACACATTGCCTAAAATTTCAGTCAATTTACAAATTGCCTGATTTTAAACATTGACTGTAACATATACCTTGTGAACCTTATGTTGTTTCGTGCGTTGGTCTCTCTTCACACGGAGGTCAAGCTGGTGGCCCCGCCTCTAGGCCTGGCTTGGTGGAGGAGCGAGCTGCTTTCTTGCGCTCTCCACCGTACATAGCCAGGTACGCCCGACTCATCTGGTGCCGTCCTGAGCCAGGCATCCAGTTTCTCTTGAAACTTCAACTTTGACCCCCATTACGTTTCTGAGGTCCTTTGGAAGCTGGTTGAAAAGTCTTGGCCCCCTGACAACCAAGCTATTTACCTTCAGAGTTGAGGAGGTCCCTTGTCGGGCCTTTAATTTGGGAACACTACACATTCTGCCTTTCCTATTTTCCAGCGTTGTTTGAATGGTAATTGGGTTTAGTTTTAGGTTTGGTACCAGTTTTTCGATAATTTTCCATATGTAAATTATGGTGTACCTCTCTCTTCTTCTTTCCAGGGAGTACAGATTTAGTTTACGGAGTCTTTCCCAGTAGTTGAGTTCTTTGCAGCCATCAATCTTGGCTGTGAAATGCCTTTGCGTTTCTTCTAGTTTATTAGTTTCTTCCTTTTTATATGGGGACGTCAAAACTTAGTAGTATTCAAGTTTTGGTATAATCAGTGTTTTTAGCAGGGGAATCATTACTGTCCTGTCCCTTCTCTTGAACGTTTTTAGTACCTGTCCAGCGACTCTCTTTGCTTTATTTATCGCTACCTGATTTTGTGTTTCGAATTTCGCATCATCTGTCATTATTATCCCTAGATCGATCGCTTTCGTGCTTCTCTGAATTTCCTGTCTATCTAGAGCAGTGGTCGGCGAACTTTTTTGGGTATTACCCCAAAATATATTTGAGGACGTAATCAGGACGTAAATTCGTAATATTCTAAAATTTAGAATAACGCCACATTTATGTAACAAAATAAAATAAAAATATACGAAAAAAATATCAGCACAAAGTGTCTCTCATACCGCACGCATTACCCCCAAAAGTTTTAAATTTACCCCATTTGGGTAATTTACCCCTGTTCCCCGACCACTGATCTAGAGCATAATATGCAGTCTGTTTAAGTTCTTCTTTTCTACCATATCTCAGGAGCTGAAATTTCCCGGTGTTAAATGACATGTTGTTGTCTTCTGACCA
Organism: Bathynomus jamesi; assembly: GCA_023014485.1. Taxonomy (NCBI): domain Eukaryota; kingdom Metazoa; phylum Arthropoda; class Malacostraca; order Isopoda; family Cirolanidae; genus Bathynomus; species Bathynomus jamesi. The sequence goes on from JAJOZX010002517.1 coordinate 449,645, forward strand.
TTTGTATATTTTGTTCGTGTCCCTCTGCAAGGCCTCCACGTCATGTACATCGCTGATTTTTCTGCTGATCTTTGTATCGTCTGCAAAGGATGTTACTATACTGTTGCTGTTTACTCCGCTGTCTATGTCTGTTAGCATGATAATGAACAGGAGTGGGGCCAGTACTGTCCCTTGTGGTACTGAGCTGCGTACTTCCGATTCTGATGATGATATACCTTGAATTTTGACGACCTGCAGACGTTTTCTGAGGAAGTTGTAGATCCATTTTCCCACTTTGCATGTTATTCCCATATATTTAATTTTATGTGCTATTATACCATGGTCACATTTGTCGAAAGCTTTAGCAAAATCTGTGTATATAACATCGAAGTTGTCATTGCCTTCCAATGCATCTAGGATATTGTTGTAGTGTTCTATTAGTTGTGATAGGCATGATCTACCTGATCGGAATCCATCCTGATTTTCGTTGAATCTTTCCCGTGTCTCCAGGAAATCATAAATTTTCTCTCTAACTATTCTTTCAAATACTTTGGTGAGGTGGGACGTCAATGACACTGGTCTATAGTTCTTTGCTTGAGATCTGTCCCCTCCTTTATATATAGGGACAATGTTTGCTCTTTTCAAGATGCTCGGCATTTCCCCAGTGTCTAGGGATCTTCTCCATATCCAGTATAAAGGTGTAGCTATTTCATTTTTACAGTTTTTAATCAATAGTGCGTTCCAATTGTCCGGACCTGCAGCTGAATGTGGTTTCATTTGTCCTATAGCTCTCGCTACATCTTCTGGTGTAAAATCAAAGTCTGTTATATACTTTCCTTGCAATTCCTCTTCAAAGAATGCATTTATGTCAGGTATCGCTTTGTCACTTTTTGGGGTACTGAAAACTGATTCATATTGAGCTCTCAATGTATCAGATATTTCTTTTGGATCGTCGGTTAGTTCATTATTTCTCGTCCTTAAGGGCTCAATAGCGCCCAATATATATATATATATATATATATATATATATATATGATACACAGACAGTACATGGAACAAGGAACTCCATGCACTGTCTGTGTGTATCATGAAAAACTCAGGGGACTATTCTGAGTTCATTCCCTTCCTATATATATATATATATTATATATATATATATAACGTAGAATTTCTGAAAAAAGCTCGGATAGAAACAAAAAAATTTGAAAGCTTAAAAATTACTAATTGGCAATATTCTATTTTTCTTTGGATATTTTATTTTTATTTTGTTGTTCTTTTGGAGTTTTTTGGTGATGGTAATAAAATTTCAAAACCAAAATCCGATTATTACTAATAAACATTTTTTTAGGCCTTTTAAAAATTTTGCTTCTGCGTGAACATCTTTTCGAAAACGGAGAAAATACTATATAATGTACGTATAAAACATAATACAGTATACAGTGCAGCGGTCCTCAAACTTTTTCTTCTGTACCCCTTGAATTCTTTCACGGGATTTTCTGGATTTTCGAGAGAAATAGACGATGTTTTACTTTCTTTACGACCGTGTGACTCGTGGCCGTTTGTTAATCATATATAAAATTAAGAGGGTTATATTTTCAGGACTCCTTCGCGTACCCCCTACTATTCCCTCGTGTACCTCTGGAGGTACGCCGTACCCCGGTTTGAGAGTCACTGCTATACACAACACATGAATAAGCTTAATAAAATACAAATTTAGAAAGACGTTTTCGTATGAAGGGTACATTTGCTAAATCGAAAAGGGCAGCAGTTCCTTCAGTGAATGTGTGTGAATGGGTTTCTATAAAATAGGTATTACTTATCGACCTGGTCTTACCCCTACCCCAGCCCCATCACACACACACACACACACACACACACACACACACACATTCCTCTCCAAGCTTCGATGAGGTAAGCAAAACGCCCATGCCAGTAGCCAGAGCACGAAATTGAACCTAAATTGCAACCGCATGCCTGGTCATATAGAATTTCCGCTCTTTGCCGCTCATATTTCTATTCTTTTCTGTTATGACCAAAATATTCTGTTACCCCCCCCCCCTCTCTCTCTCTTATTATATTTCTTTGTATATACAGCAATGAAGCAGCTATCTGTGATTTATTAATTACGACCATTGCGCACTCATCCATAATCATGACACCGAATTAACCCGTTATTTAGTGTGGCTTACATCCGGGGATCGCCAATGTTAGCACAGGGAGGGGTTACAATCTTTGGGAGCGGATGATCTTCACGTCTCGTGGTGAGTACAAACAAATTTCCTTCCTTTCTTTGCTTTGCTTTAAAATTTTCACTCGTCTTTAAATTTTCTTCCATCTTTTAACCTTACTCCTTAAAGAGACAGCTTCGTAGGGACCAGCGGGTCTGCTGCAGTTTGGTGTCCCTTGTATTTCTTTGTATACCTAATTGTTTATTATACTGTAATGAAATAATAATGTGTGGTGGCGAGCGAGGTGAAAGGTTGGCGGCAGCAGCGGCTGTACCACCCACTCACTGGCGGGATATACTGAGTTGAAATCGCGTTATCCGCGATCATGGACCGCCCCTCAATCATGGATAACTGTATTCAGATGCAGGGCTACGTCGTGGCCAGTGTCGTAACACCACTTTCCGTCGATCAACGAAACGACATTCGGCCAGGAAAGCAACTGAATGAGAGAGCGTCCTCTACGTCCAAGTTATGTAGCGACCCGTGGTTCGGATCCCACGTAAAGCTGTAGGTCCCCTCTTTCGTATGACCTTAGGTGCTGCGAAGTAGGTCAAACATCCCATCATTACATTTTGTATTCAAATACAAGTATTCATATAACGATTCTACACCAGGAATTCTATCAGAATTCCATTTGAAAAGAGATCAGGCGAGGTCTCTCTTTTCTTTCTGGTCAGTGATTTGATGAAGGAGAGAGTTGTTGCGTTCGCATCTTCTCTTCCTGTCATATATAGGCACGCAAGCCCTCAGATTCAGCTGGAGTAATGGATTAGTTCAGGTGTTTCTTCATGGTTTTACGAGATTCAGCTCTTAAATAATATTAAATATAATTACAAATAACAGACCTTTTAATTTAAAAATTTCACGTTTTGACAAGATTATTTCCCTCATTAACCGAGTTCTTGCTGTCAAAACGACAGCAACTTTAAAATGATCTATTATCATATTTTTCAGTTTTTATACGAAGGTAATTCAATAAGTATCCGCACTTTTTATTTTCACAATTTGTTTTCACATCTGATAGATTATAAAACACATCACTTCTCAACATAGTCTCCCTGTTTCTCAATACACTTAGTCGAGCGATCTACAAGCTTCCTAATGCCATCACAAAAGAATGTTTTTGGCTGTGTGTGTAGCCAGTCATGCACCGCCTCCTTCAGGTCATCACCACCTTGGAATCGCTGACCTCTCAAAGGGTCTTTTAGTGGTCCAAACAGGTAAAAATCCGAAGGTGCCAGGTCTGGACTGTAGGCTGGATGGTCGAGAACTTCAAATTTAAGTTCTTGAAGCCATTTTCTAGTCTTTGCGGCGGTATGAGGGCACGCATTGTCGTGTAACAGAATAACACCTTCAGACAATCTCCCTCTCCGTTTTGTGCGAATTGCTTGCTTTAACTCATTCCGAAGCATGTCAGAATACGATGCACTTGTTACTCTAGTTCCACGCTCTAGATAATGTTCAAGGATAGGGCCTCGTGTATCCCAAAACAGTGTTAGCATAACTTTACTTTCTGACGGCTGCGCTTTGAACTTCCTTGCAACGGGAGATGTTGGATGGTTCCATTGCATGTTCTGTCGTTTGCTTTCTGGTTCATAGTGATGGATCCAGGTTTCATCTCCAGTGATAATGCGCTCCAAAAAGTTTTCACCTTCATTATGATACCGCGCCAAAAGACGAGAGCAGACGTCCATACGATTACGCTTGTGCTCTTCTGTCAACTGTTTGTTGCGAGAGAGCGTGCAATGAAAGCATCCAACATCTCTCGTTGCAAGGAAGTTCAAAGCGCAGCCGTCAGCAGGTAAAGTTATGCTAACACTGTTTTGGGATACACGAGGCCCTATCCTTGAACATTATCTAGAGCGTGGAACTAGAGTAACAAGTGCATCGTATTCTGACATGCTTCGGAATGAGTTAAAGCAAGCAATTCGCACAAAACGGAGAGGGAGATTGTCGGAAGGTGTTATTCTGTTACACGACAATGCGTGCCCTCATACCGCTGCACAGATTAGAAAATGGCTTCAAGAACTTAAATTTGAAGTTCTCGACCATCCAGCCTACAGTCCAGACCTGGCACCTTCGGATTTTTACCTGTTTGGACCACTAAAAGACCCTTTGAGAGGTCAGCGATTCCAAGGCGATGATGACCTGAAGGAGGCGGTGCATGACTGGCTACACACACAGCCAAAAACATCCTTTTGTGATGGCATTAGGAAGCTTGTAGATTGCTGGACTAAGTGTATTGAGAAACAGGGGTACTATGTTGAGAAGTGATGTGTTATAATCTCTCAGATGTGAAAATAAAATTGTGAAAATAAAAAGTGCGGATACTTATTGAATTACCCTAGTATTTAGAACATTTTTTGCATAAATAAGTTGTTGTAATGAATACAGTCACTACGTCCTCTTTCTGTTTCTGTCTGTCTATCTGTCGTCTCTGACTAAAGAGTTCTCAAAAGGTAAACCTTTTTACTTTATTGTAAAGAATTTTCCTGTTCTGCATTCTGCCCTCGTTTGAATTTTGATAGGGTTTGGTTGCTCTGCTTGCATTACAAGTGATTCATTTTTTTTCCATGCCAAAAGATAAAGTAACCGTTCAGATCTCACCCGTGACGAGAGGAGGCCGGCTTTTTCCAACCATTCTCTGAAGATAATCTTGTAGTTATAAAGGAGTTAGTATCTTACATACTTCACAAGGAGTATATATATATATATAATATATATATATATATATATATATAGAGAGAGAGAGAGAGAGAGAGAGAGAGAGAGAGAGAGAGAGTTTATTACATTTCACTGGTTCATGTGTATTGCCCCACGCCCACAAAATGTACATATGTAGAAGGGCCCGCAGTGGCGGATTATCACTGAGGCTATTGCGGCTGAAGTCTCAGGCTCCCCCGCTTGAGGGGCCCCCAAATCAACTGAGTTTCGATGATATGATTCGAGATTTCGCAAACTTCTTTGATTCAATATGACAGAGTACACAAACTGACAAATTCCTTGTTTTATTTTATGTTTTATAGGCCCTAAAGTAAAGTTTGTTTAATACCGTTTGGTTTTGGCAAACGGCAAAATACACTGTGTTAAAGTTCTTTTAAGTTTGTTTCTCAATTAGCCTGAGAACTGTACATATAATTCGTGTAAATGTACTACGTACTGTAGATGTATTGTTAATAAAAAGCTATAGAAAAGGGCCCCCATATTCTTCATTGCCCCGGGGCCCCGAGGTGTCTTAGTCCGCCTCTGAGAGGGGGTGCGGGGAATGGAAAGAAAATCACTTGGTCATATATATATTGAATATAGAAAACAAAGTTTCCATTAATGTCAATGAACGATAAAATATTTTATTGGCGTGTATTTTTTATTCTTAATTTCGCTATTGTTCATAGCAGTAGTGGGGCAGCGTGCTAATTTTAGGTTTCAATATACAGACATATAACCTTTGGTTATATATATATATATATATATATATATATATATATATATATATATATCTTGGTAATCTTGGTTTTGCTTCCGCACGAATTGTTCATAAATATTGCTATCTGGCAACTCAGCAGCCGATTGGCTGAATAATATAAGGAATTATATAAATATTGCTATCTGGCAACTCAGCAGCCGATTGGCTGAATACTGTAAGGAATAAATAAGTAATTATTGCTATCTGGCAACTCAGCAGCCGATTGGCTGAATAATATAAGGAATAAATAAGTAATTATTGCTATCTGGCAACTCAGCAGCCGATTGGCTGAATAATATAAGGAATAAATAAATAATTATTGTTATCTGGCAACTCAACAGCCAAATGGCTGAATAATATATGAATTAATTTAATAAATAACGAATCTGGCAACTGGCTGAAGGAATAATTAAACACATGGCGCTATCTGGCATCTCGGTCAACTGGCTGATTAGCACCCTATAAGAGGCGGCGGACGGCTGAAGGATTCCATATGAGTTCGGCTTCCAGCCGAGTGAACACCCAACTCTCTCTCTCTCTCTGCCCCTTTGGGGGGGTTGAGCTTGGGGGAGAACTCCGCCTCCAAGTTGCATACCCCTTTCAATCCCATTTTGGGGTTGGCACTCCCCTTTGGGGGAATCAGCTTGGGGGAGAACTCCGCCTCCAAGTTGCATACCCCTTGCAACACCATTTTGGGATCGGCAACAAAGGGGAGCGGGATTTTTTTTTTTTTTTTTTTTTTAAAAAGGCGGTTGGCACTCTTGCAACAATGGGGGTTGGCACTCTGGCACTTTTCGGCTATACTACAACCCAAAGCTGGGCACTTGCGGTTTTTTTTGCGGTACTGCGGTACTACCGCACTACCAAACCGGTACCGCATAACGCAGTACCGCAAAGGATCGCTGAAAGTACAGGCTGTACTTTCAGCGATCCTTTGCGGTACTGCGTTATGCGGTACCGGTTTGGTAGTGCGGTAGTACCGCAGTACCGCAAAAAAAACCGCAAGTGCCCAGCTCTGCTACAACCCAACACGGCGGTCAGAAATTACAAAGACTTTGCCCGGACTCGATCTCGCGACCTCCCGATCAGCAACCCAGCGTCTTATTCACTAGGCCACCCAGGGAACTCATTTATCTACCAAACTATTGTTTCTGGAATGGTGAACAGCTGAGTAAGCCGCGCGCCGACTGCTTTCGCCAGGAATCGAACCCGGGGCCGGTGGATTCGTAGTCAGCAATGCTAACCACTACACCACTACCACTACATATGCATTTTAGATATCACGTTGAGGTCGGGGGTTCGAATCCCGATGCTGCACAAGCGTATTATTGTACTATAAAGAATGAGGTCGGGAGTTTGATTTCGATGGTGTACTATCACTGGTATGCCTGGGACAGAGTTGAATGGTGGCCGCCTTGGGGTAGCATGAAAAGATGATGCTTGCGATTTAGGTTAGGTTACTATATATCAGGAGATGATGTGTGAGAATAGGTTAGGTTAGGTTATACAAAAACGTATTATTGTACTGTAAAGATTGAGTTCGTGGGTCCGATTCCCGATGAGGTTAGTCTAGGTTATTCCATTTATTTACTAACCAATTTTTTTATTGCGTGGAAGGATGAACAGCTGTTTTTTTTGCTGCGCGCTACCCGTCGTCACCGGGTCTCGATCCCGGGGCCGATGGATTCGTAGTCAGAGACGCTAACCACACACCACCGAGGCGCATCGTATAGGTTATGTTATAGGTTATGTCCAAATTTATAGGGAAAATTGTACGAAAATAAACGTTTTAAATTCCATTTTCTCAAAATAAAAATTCAAAATATTATACAGTATATATATATATATATAAAACCCTGACATCTAATGTCTTTCAAATTTGCCGGAAAACTACTAAATTTACCGGAGAATATAAACCAGGAAAAAGTTTTTGGAAAAAAGGTTCGACATGGTCACATTTTTTAAAAATGTCTGTGAGGGACCAGGGTAAATTCGTATGTGTATAGAAAACCTAGTGATGTGAGTCGTTTTTTATTGTGTCGTTTTTTTTGTTTTTTTTGTCGTTTTTTTGTTTAAAACGAAGATAGTCTGTTTTTTTTGTTTTTTTTGTTTTTTATTGTTTTAAACTTATTCCATATTTTTCTTCCTTTAATCTAATAAGTATATTAGTATTACCTATAATTTACTATACTACCATGCTTATACGGTTATACCTAGTATATGTATATAGTCATCTTTTAGAAAAAACTGAATCACACAAAAAGTATATAATAGAAAGGAAAAACAAACCCTCATTTTTTATATGTATATACCTAGATTTTTTAACTAGAACATAAAACATTCTTCCTCATTTCAAACAATATACATAATTGTGATTGGCAAGAGTACCAGTATATATATTCCAGACCGAAAAAAAAAATATTCACCTTTTTTGAACCTTTTTGTTAACCTAATGTTGGTTAACCTTCATTTCCATGGAAGAATCATCACTAGATTGGGTAGAGCATATATGCTAGTTTCAATATCACAGGTACTGGTATAATATCCATAATACTGGTATAAAACAATAGATATAATTGTGATTGGCAAGAATACCAGTGTGTGTGTGTGTGTGTATATATATATATATATATATTTCCAAATAGAAAAATAAAAAAAATATAAATATTCATCTTTCTTTAACCTTTGTGTTAACCTAATGCTGTTTAACTTTCATTATCTGATTCTATTTCCATTGAAGAATCATTATCACTAGATTGATTAAAGCAAATAGTTTCAATATCACAGGTACTGGTATTTATTGCAGATTTGGATGTTGACGAAGCCAATGTAGCACCATGTTTTACTTCACTTTCTTGGAATTTTGCATTTTGGGATATAAATACTAGCTTTGCTGCTCTGTCTGTGCTTAATGGTTTCTTTTGGCTGTATGGATATTACTGTGGCTAAATGATCTCGGAGGTAATGAAAGGGCGAAATAGAGGTGTATGAGTTTGTGTAGGTATATATGTGAGTATGCATGCGTATGTATCTGGAATTCTGGATGTATGCATGTGTATGGGGTATACAATAGATATAAATGTGTATATAAGTATTTATGTATATATTGGTATATATGTATATGGGTGTATGTGTATGTATATATATATGGATGGTCTCGTGAGGTGGGGGGAATATGTCATCGCGGGTCTAAAGGATAGTTAAGTGGGAGATTCAAAATCCGAGGAATGGATGGGAGAGTCCTGGAAAGGTTGGACAATGGGCAGTCAGCTCCCAGCAGTGTTCTCGCAAGTTTAATGGATCTCAAGATACAAGACTTTCAGTGCAAGAAAGAGGCCATTTTTTTCTGTAAATAGGCTGAAAAGGACATTCTATACTGGTACCATATGGCCTATTTTATTATTTATTTATTTATTTTTATAATATATATCATTGCAAAAGTATACCTTATAATTAAATTGGCAATATCTATATTAATTATTAAAAAAAACAAAAAAAACAAAAAAAAAAAAAAAAACAAAAAAAACGACAAAAAAAACAAAAAAAACAAAAAAAAACAAAAAAAAAACGGTTTTTTTACATCACTAAGAAAACCCCCCATTATTTATCGTTTTCATTCAAACATTTAGGATATATTCTAGAAGCATGTTTAACCGTCATCAGGAACCATTATGGGGTTCAAAACATTGAAAGAAATTATATTATTTGCTGAAAGTTCTAAAATATCAAATACAATGTTTCATTCATGTCATGGTTTCATTACAGAATTTTTATAGCACCATTTTGTGAGATTTTAGGTCTGGGAGTCATACAGACCCCCCAACGATTCCACCAACTTAAGTAATTTGAATATTCCTGACGAAGGTTAAAACTTATGTCCAAATTTATTGAGAAATCGTACGAAAACAAAAATGTTATACTTAGGGTTACATCAAATTTTAACTTCAGTTTTCTCAGAAAAAAAAACCCGACCGTCTGCCAAAAAAAAGTGTTCACTAAAAACATCCATGGAACCAAAAAAAAGTGTTCACTAAAAACATCCATGGAAGCAACATTTTTCAAACAATCAGTATAAAACTTGTACACGTAAAAGATACATAAAACATCTACATGTTAACCAAATTTCACTTCGAAGCTATCAAAAATAACGATTTATTAAATATTTCTCTAATAATACTACGACTGATGCTCGACAAACTAATCAAGAATCCTTTATTTCCATTTTCACTTTTGTAAATTCTAATATACGACTTTTTTGGGGGGTTATAAAATATAATGAATATGCCATTTTCAGAGGAAGATGAGATTATAATTAAGCATTATAGACTAGAAAAGGGATATGGACGAACGAAACTACTCTCCGAATTCCCCAACAAAGGAACCACTCTTGGTGGTTTGTGAAAGCTTCTAAAGAAAATTGACGAGACTGAGGATATCAAAAGAAGAGAGGGAAATGGGTGACCAAAAACTGTTCGCATACGAGACAATATTGACGACGTCGAAGAACGTATATTAAGTCGGGAAAACCAGCCAGGAACCCATATGACACCAGCTCGCATATCAAAAGAATTACAATTATCAGAAACTAGTGTGAGACGCATAACACTGGTATGCATCAATTTTGCTGTCAAGGATTTTGTAAGTGATTCTTATAGAGCTTTTCCTGCTGATTTCGAATCTGCAATCCGTTTTTCTCAATCAGCTCAGGTTATCCGGCTATGGCCTCATAAGCAAAATAGAATTTTTCGTGATTTTGTCAAAGCGGAATTGGAACAGTAACATCTATCATCACTTGTTTCACTTGTATAATATCTTTTTTTACTTTTCAGGCATTAGATAAAATATTTCATAATGAATAGATCGTGTAAAAATGATCCCAATAGATTCTGCTACATATGTGGGACGGTTACCATGCCAAATAACCAGTCCCAAATCACTAAATTTGTGAAGACAATGTATAGAGCATACTTTGGAATTAAGCTAGGGGACCAGGACAAAAATTTCGCCCCTCATATGTGCTGCAAGACGTGCATTGAAAATTTGAGAAGATGGAGCAAAGGCAGAGCGAAATCTTTGCCTTTTGGAATTCCCATGATTTGGAGAGAAGGAAAGATCACGTGACAGATTGCTATTTCTGCATGACAAACCTCCAAGGTGGGCTTATAAATTTATTTTTCTTAAATATTTTGAAATCCTCGTATGAAACTTGACATAATATTCACCATAATCTAATATTCACCATATATAGCATAATATTCACCATAATCGTAATCATACATCTACATATACATATTGTTATAGAAAATACATTTACACATACATATTGTTATACAAGTTACATTTACATATACAATGATTGTATATTTTCTTTCTTTTCATTCATATTGTCCCCGAAGGGACAATATGAATGAAAAAGAAAGAAAATATACAGACTCCATCGACCTATTTCATATCTTACAGACCGCAGCCTTCCCTCACGAGCCGCCACTGTCTGAATGCTTCTTCTATTTCATATGCAAGTTTTATATCCATGTTTCTGTGTTTCTATTTTTAGGAGTTAACAAGAAGAATAAACACATTGTTGTATACCCTGACATTCCTTCTGCTATGAGACCTGTACCCCATGGTCCTGGAATTCCAATACCCGACCCACCTCAAACCCTGGACTTCGATGATTCTGATGATGAATCAATGACCAATGCCAATGACCAGTCCCAGTCGTATATACCTCAAAATACCGCTTCAAATGAGCCGAGGCCTCTCAACCAGGCCAAACTTAATGATCTTACCAGGGATTTAGGACTTTCCAAATTAGCTGCCGAGATCTTGGGCTCACGACTTCGAGAGGACAACTTGCTGGCTCCGGGAACAACATTCTCCTGGTATAGGAAACGAAGGAAGAATTCCGCAAGTTTTTTGCAGTGCACGAAAATACCTCTTCCTTAGTGTACTGCTGCAATGTTGAGGGGCTAATCGAATCCTTGGGCCTGCCATATAACGCATCAGAATGGAGGCTATTTATAGACTCGTCTAAACGAAGTTTGAAAGCAGTACTTCTCAACATTGGGAATAGGGTTGCATCAGTCCCTGTAGCACATTCCGTACAACTTACTGAGAGCTACGATAACATGAAAATTTTACTGGATGCTCTCGTATACGACCAACATAACTGGAGGATCTGTGGAGATTTGAAGGTAATACTAATATCATAAGTAAACTATTGCTATTGACTATGTTGTTTTTCCAAAGGTTATTTGAGAGCGTATAAGAACACTTAACTTCCCCACAGAAGTGATACAGTCCAATGCATAGATTTTTTCATCTGATAGAACAAATTCTCTAAATTCTTTAAATATTTTCATTTTTTTTTAGATTGTGGCATTTGTATTGGGAATGCAAGGGGGATACACGAAATACCCATGTTTCCTCTGCAAATGGGATAGCCGAGCGGATGAGAAGCACTATGCACAGCGTGAATGGGCATCCACAGATAATTTTGAACCTGGGTCGCATAATGTCGTTTCAGTGCCCCTTGTACCACCAACAACAATTTTGCTCCCACCACTTCATATTAAGCTGGGCTTGATGAAAAATTTCATCAAATCAATGAATAAGGAGGGTTCAGCATTCCGATATCTCGAGAGTAAATTTCCTCATATATCTGATGCTAAACTAAATGCTGGGGTTTTTGATGGTCCTCAAATTCGAACTTTGATCAAGGATACTCAGTTCGAAAACGCAATGACTCCAACTGAGAAGAATGCCTGGCAGGCATTCAAATCAGTTGTCACTGATTTTCTTGGCAAGCGTAGAAGTCCAGAATACGAGTCCGTTGTCGAAAACTTGATGAAAGCTTTCAAAGCTCATGGGTCGCGCATGTCCATAAAAATGCACTTTTTGTGGTCCCACTTGGACTATTTTCCTGAAAATTGCGGGGATTATAGTGAGGAACAGGGTGAACGATTTCACCAAGATATCAAAATAATGGAAGAGAGGTACCAGGGAAACTGGGATATCAATATGCTGGCGGACTATTGCTGGTGTTTGAAGCGAGACGTGCCCGAAGAAAAACACAGACGGAAAGCCAAAAAAACTTCATTCCTTCCTCAATAAACTTTTTTCCATATTCATTGTATGAATAAAAGTATTTATTCACACAATGTTTTCATTTTTCACGAGTGTTCTTATAATATTACTCGTATCTACAGTGTTTAAGCTAAAAAAATCAATAAATTTGGGGATAAAATTGGACTTATAATAAATGGCCAATAGAGAAAAAACCTGACCTGATTGAGGAAAACCAATGTCATTTTCGAATTCAGCATGGTCGAATTATATAATATGAGTTGAAAAAACCCTCACAGCAGACAAACAAATTTCATATGCATACCAGTGTAATTAAACGAGATCTTCAACTAAAACCTTTCAAAAGAGTGCACCGGCAAAAGATTACTCAAGCTGACGAGCAGAAATGAGTTCAAAGATCAAAACAAATCTTAGGCGAGTAACACGTAATAAACTTTCAAAGGCTTTTTTCACTGATGAAAAGAGATTCACTGTGGAGCCACCTCGGAACAGTCAAAATGACAGTGTACTCGCACGTTCAATATAAGAATGAAATACCTGATAGCAGAGTTTTTGCAACCAGAAGTCATTTCTCAGCTAGTGTCATGGTGTCAGTTGGCATATCAAAGTTAGGAAAAACATCCATTCATTTTATTAAGCCTGGTGTAAAAGTCAATGCCGAGTACTATCGAAATACTCTGCTGCGAAACATGCTTCCCGAAATACAAAATCTGGCCAACGGTGGTTATTATCTTTTTCAGCAAGACTGAGCAACGTCCCATACAGCAACTGTGGAATACTTAAAAAATAATGTCCCAAAATTACTTGAACCCCAAAATTGGCCACCTAACAGTCCTGACTTGAACCCTGTTGACTATGGAATCTGGGAAAAATTGGCAAAGATGTTTACAGGAGCAGGGCGAGAAATGTTGATCACTTGCATCGGCTTCTTGTGGAGAAGTGGGAAGAGATACCACAGGAGCAGATCGATCAAACCATTGATGAATTTCGTCCAAGATTGAAGAAAATTGTTGAAACAGAAGGGGAAACACATTGAACAATTTTTTTAATCGGAATTCCAAAATAGTAAAATGTTAATTTGACTTCTTTTGTAAACTTAGGATTTAAGTTCTGTTTCGTAATACAAAATCCTTTTTTATTTTCATGGTTTTTTAATGGAGGCATTTCCTATATTTTATAACTCTTATGATGTATTTTATAACTAAAATGAGAATAAAAATTTTATTACCAAAGTTTTACCGCCTTTGTGGACTCCCAGAATTCAAAACTGGAGCGATGTTCACCAAGAAAATTTGTTGAACATAAATAATCTCATTAAATCATTAATTTTGAATATAATAATCTAATAATCTGAAAAGTGGTGTACATATACACTGTTTACATAGTTTTGCTCTGTACAGTTTCATTATGATTGGTTAATAAATGTTGATTTCATGGCTGTTTTTAGAGTGAATCCTTTTTTATGGCAGACGGTATATATATATATATTATATATATATATATATATATATATATATATAACGTGAGGAGTCAATGGAACGACATTATGAGGAGCCAGTGAAAATATGTGAACTTCAGTGCGTGAAATTAAGTGATTAAAGAGCTAAAGACAGGCGCCTCACCAGGGATAGATGACCTGTCGAATGATTATTTAAAGTATGCTAATGATGTGATCCGTCTTCATATCGCATTACTGTTTTCAGCCATGCTTGCTCACAGTTGTATTGCTGTTGAGTTTATGAGGATTTATCTCACACCCCTTATCAAAAATAAATATGGAGACATTCTACCCAGCGATAACTACGAGTACAGGCTTATTGCTGTTGCCTCCTGCTTCTCAAAACTACTTGAGAAACTTTTCCTACGCTGACTAAATGATTAATTATTTATGGACGTCTCCTTATCAGTTTGGTTTTGAAGAAGATTTGTATTTAGAATGGGGGATTGCATTTAGATATACTGTGAGTAATTCAGCTATTTGTAGTTTATTGGATATAAGCAAAGCATATGATAGAGTGAATCACAATATTATTTTTTTAAAATTAAAAGACTGGAATGTTCCACCATATGTTATAAATTTACTGAAATTTTAGTACACACACCAAACTTTTACTTTTAGATGGGGCAATGTATTTTCCGAATGTTTTGGTTCCTCATGAGGAGTTAAACAAGGCTTCTTACTGTGGAAAATTTGGGAGTACCGAAATGGAAGACCCACCTAATCTTGGATAAGCCATATTGACATTAAAAAAAATAATAACAATAAAAAATAACTCAGAAGGAGAACATGAACTCTTGCTGAGAAAAATTAAAAAGACACCAACGAAAAAACAAATATGGGCTGAAAAGAAAAAAAGATCCCATAGCCAGAAATGGCAACACGGTTTTGGGAAGAAGAAGAAAAAGATCGGGATAAGCTGAATAAGCGTAAGCTGAATAAGCATAGGAGGAATAGAGGGCGACACGAAAGAAGCCGGAATAAAAATGTTTATTATGGGTGTCAAGAAATAAAACATTTATTAAAACTTCAAGGTAAGAAGTTCATAAATTTCCCTTCAGTTATTAAATTTAGGTTAAATAAGCTGACATTTCAGCTGTAATTGTTTAACAAAAGAGTATGGAAGTCCTGTTTATGGACAAATAGTTAGGCTGGTTCATCTTTGGCCTAGGTCTTCCATCTTCAACATAGCCTAGGTTGTGTTTAGGCTACTCTAGTTGGAGCGGGACCCATTTTTTCCATATATATAATGGTGGCCCGTGTGGGGAAGGGTTATTTGCTGTGAAAACCTTAACCTAAAATAAAATAAAATAAAATAAATTAAACAAACAAAAAAATAATAAAATTACGCCTTATCAAACATTTTGACATCTGAACAGAATTTATTCCATGTTTGGCTTTTTCAAATATTTACTACATATAAATAACACTGGGGAACAAATTTCAAATTTTTGTCTATTGAATTAGATTTGACAGTTACTTCTAGGTAATTTGGGTGCGCTGAGCACGAATTTTTACTCGGTTTTGCTCTATCAGGTCCTGATTTTGCTCAACACCCCTCCTCTTTCGTCGTATTCATAAAAAGGTTTTTTTCTCAATACTCGCTAAGTCTTTTTGCAGTTACACATTATGCAACTAGGTTTTTATCTAGGTATTTGTACCTATTGTTATGGTATTGTTGTATTATGTATATTTTTATATGTAACACCCTAAAAATATTTTTAATTTTGTCATTTTTAACCCATTTTAATATTAGTAAATTAAGCTAAAAATATCATAGAATTCTAAAATTTTCTCGAGCGTTCCTGTTCTCTGTAGAGTATTCTAGAGGGACAACTAAAATATATAAAAGCGACTCGTTTCCAGAGTTAATCAGTCAATTCAATCAATCAGTCAGTCAGTCAGTCAGTCAGTCGAGTTAGTTAATTAAGTTTGGGCATTAACATAATTTTGAATTGGCATATGATTTAGTGAGTAATTTTGTCATCGTGATTTAATATAGTTGATTTAATTAGACGTAATTTATATTGTACCTACTCATCCGTGTTTCTAGTTTAATTTCATAGATTGTAAGTACCTATTTCATAATAAGTACCTATTTAAACTAATTTTTGTGTTTATATTTCAGATTTTCTTAAATTTATATGAATTAAGGGCTTTAAATACCTTTACAAATTGGCAGAACAATCAAGCAATATGTCATCAAGCACTAAAAAGTTCAAATGCAAAAACAACCCTGATTCCTTCTGTATATATGTGGAAATTTTACACTTCCACATCAACGAGCAAATATAACTGACTTCGTAAAAAGAGCTTACTTAGCTTATTTTGGCATAAAACTGGGGGACCAAGATAAATCGTGGGCTCCACATAAAGCCTGCACTATATGCATTGAAAGACTGCGACATTGGACGAAGGGTTCGGATTCAAAAATACCTTTTGGAGTTCCGATGGTAAGTTTATGATTTCATAAAACTACGTAATTTAATCACTAGTATACTGTAACTTACCTAAATGTAATTGTAACTTAGGTACATAAACAAAAATTTACAGAAAATGTTTATAAGAATCTCAAATATTGCATAAGGTTGAAACACATAGAAATGTTAAATGTTTGGGTGATAACTTTGATAAAATTCATAAAAACAAGTCTCTCGTCGCTTTTGTTAACGCTTTACAATTTTTTTTCCATATAGGGTGGCGAGAGCCTACTAACCACGAGACCGATTGCTACCTTTGCTTTGTCAAGACTTCGGGCTTCACTAAGAAAAATAAACATTGTATCGAGTACCCAAATTTCGACACCGCGATACGACCTGTGCTACATTCAAATGAGATCCCCATTCCAAAATTTAAGGGTCTGCCAACTCAAGAATTAGTTGAAGATGTTCCTGAAAATATTGTTATGCACTTTGAGGAGTCAGACACCGATTTTGACCCCAGCGTATTTGAAAGTCAAAACGATCCGCAAAAGTTTAACCAGGCCGAGTTGAATGATCTTGTAAAGGATCTAAATTTGCCAAAAAAGGCTGCGGAAATTTTAGCTTCAAGACTTAAAGAGAAAACTTGCTTACTTCAAACACATACATTTCATTTTACAGAAAAAGAGAAGAAGAACTTGTTAAATATTTTAGAACAGAGGATAGTTTAGTATATTGCTGCGACATAGTTGGTTTGTTAAAGAAGATGGGGGTTGAGTCTTACGATGCAAATGATTGGCGCTTGTTTTTAGACAGTTCGAAAAGAAGTCTTAAGTGTGTGTTGTTGCATAATGGCAATCTATACGGCTCGATACCGATTGGGCACTCAACAAAATTAAAGAAAAGTATGAACATATAGAAAAGGTTTTAAATCTTATCAAATATAGGGAGCACGAGTGGATCATGTGTGTTGACTTAAAAATGGTTAATTTTCTGCTAGGACAACAGGAGGGTATACTAAATATCCCTGCTTCCTTTGCTTATGGGACAGCAGAGCCAAGGAAGAACATTATTTCAAATAAATCTGGCCAGCACGAACATCACTTACTGTCGGAGAAAAAAACGTAATTAATCCACCTTTAGTGAGCAGAGATAAAATCATATTTCCTCCTCTGCATATAAAACTAGGCCTCATTAAACAATATGTAAAAGCTTTAGATACGAACGGCGAGTGTTTCAAATACATAACTTCAAAATTTCCAAGTTTAAGTTATGAAAAAATCAAGGCGGGAATTTTCGACGGTCCACAAATAAGAACAATGATTAAAGACAGCAATTTTCCTAATGTCATGAATGAACGCGAAAAAAATGGCTGGTTCTCATTCGTGGACTTGATAGAAAACTTTTTAGGCAATTATAGGGCAGATAACTACGAAGAAATCGTAAAAAAACTTTAAGGGACTACAAAGAGTTAGGTTGCAATATGAGCATAAAAATGCATTTTTTGAATAGCCATCTTGACCAATTTCCAAGTAATTTAGGTGATGTAAGTGACGAACAAGGGAGAGATTCCACCAAGATATCAAAATTATGGAGGAACGGTACCAAGGCTGCTGGGATTCCCACATGATGGCTGATTACTGCTGGTGCTTGAAAAGAGACCTGCCATCAACAAGCAAATACGCTAGAAAGTCTTACAAAGAAAATTTTTGCCACAGTGAAAGCTTCATATGTTTGTTTTTTTATTTTAAGTCATTTCTATCGTTATAATGTAATTTTACTGTAGTTTGAACTGCTTGTATTCATGAAACTTGAAAAAAAAATTTAACACATGACTTAATTTTTTAGTCCTAATTTGAAAAATCTGGAAAATGGCACATAGGCTGTCGACAAGAATCAGGACCTGATAGAGCCAAACCGAGTTGAAATTCGTATTCAGCGCACCCAAATTACCTAGAATCAAGTGTCAGATATCATTCAATAAAATACGTGTTGCCCAGTGTAATAAATTACAAAGCCCTAACTAAAAATAAAAATAAGAAATAATTCAAATGCTTCAAAACTTATCATTTGGTCATAAATGTGGTAAAATTCTAGAATAAGGGTAATCCGAAGCCTAGCCTATTTAACCAAAATAAAGCTTATTTATAGAGTTGAAAGGGTTTTGGGAGACTTATTTTTGGAAAAATAAAATAAACAAAATATGGCTGAATGTGAAGCAATTGAGGCAAAGATTAAATCATTAAAAAGGAAGAGATCAGCAAGAAAGGGAGTCATTACCAGGCTTTTAACTATCTTTAATAGCAAAGAAAATCCAAATAAAGGGATTATGATACTATTTGGGTGGTTTAAATAGAATTAAACAGGAAATATAATTATAGACGAGGAAATTTACAGAAACTGATGGGTTAAATGTTGGTTGAAGACTATACAGCACTTTGTGTGAACAAGAACAGAATATTTTTGAAATAGATTCTCACATAAATGAATTATATGCTGCCTTTAGATAATCTACCAATAATTTTAAAGGCTACAAATCAAGTTTGATTTGAGGCCTTCAGAAATGTATCCATTTCTAATGATGACACAATAAACAAATAAAAGCCAAGTTACCAACATTACAAGTACCAATATTTGAGGGTGATCGAAACCAAAATTTCAGTCTTTTCTGGAAAAATTTGATAGTTTAATTGGCAACAAAGATTATATATCTGATGTTGACAAATTCAGTTATTGCTTAATTATTTAAGGGCCCAGCCCCTAAAACTGTTGATGCCTTAACCGGCATTGGCAGTTCATATAAAATAGCTCTCAAATTACTAGAAAGAAATTCTAATAGAAAAGAATAGTAAATGATTTAGCAATAAAATTAAAAAATATAAAACCAGCCAATGATAACCATCAGGATCTGTACAATTTCTATTGTGAAATTGAATGCATGTTAGGTCATCTACAAAATAATGACATAGATCTAGAGAAATCAGCATGGTTTATCCAAGCATAATATTTGATTTTTACCTACCCAAATTAGGATATTTTCCAAAGAATAACGGAAATACATACCCTACCCTTGGTGAAATAAGGAATGAATTTCCAAATGTTTTGTCAATGTACAATCTTCAAGAAGATTGATTCACAAATAAACCAAACAAAGATTGATTCACAAATAAACCAAACAAAGAAAATTCAAACAAAACCAAAGCCACAACCAACAACAACAAAAAGACAAATCAGAACAAAAAGTGATAGGTCTAACTCTACACTACAAAATTTTAATGTTTACGACAGAATTTGTAACGTAAGTGTAAATTTTGTTTCGGCTGATGATCACAATAGCCACGATGTACTAAATATGTAGACTTAGAATCTCGGATAAACAGGTGTTCTCAGTTAAACCTTTGTACTAATGCACAGCTGCAGGGCATACTAACAAAGACTGCAAAACAAAAATAAGATTCAAATGTTTAATGTGGAAGTTTAAATCATGTCTCTTGTCTTTGTGATTCATTTAAAAAATTCAAATAAACAAAACCTAAAGAAAAATGAAAAAAATTTAATGGACATATATCAATAAATAATGTCAATAAAAATTCTAGTGTACTCCTACCTACAATCAGAGCTGGGCAGTATTAAATACATTTGTATTAAATACGTATTTAAATACATTTGTGTATTTAGAACTGTATTTATAAATACATTGTTTTTCATGTATTTAAATACAGTATTTAAATACTTTAATGAGTATTTAAATACAATGTATTTAAATACTCAAAATATAAAAATGTAAATACTTTTACTGGTTTAATACACGTTCTGTACTAGCACAGTACGACGCGTCGACAGTGTAGTACAGCATGGTTCATGTTTCAACGTGTCAGTTCAATCAGTTGTGTGCCACTCTTAGTCGAAAGCGGTTGATTTCTTTATCGTGTGCGTGTCATGGCTTCAACAAGCAAATCCGGTGAATCAAACAGTGATATATCTGCAGATAACAATTTAGTGCACCCTCTGTTTGATGGAAAATACTTTAAAATTAAATCTAAAGACGGTAATAAGGTAAAGTGCACCTGCTTGCTGTGTAAACACGAAGTCTCTGCTGCAAGCAATGCTACAACGAATCTGTACACTCATCCTTTATCAAGCATTTTATATTGTTGTTACTCAGGAATTAGTGAATGCATATGTTAAAATTTGTATGTATTTAAAATGTATTTACAAATGTATTTAAATACAATTGATGTATTTTGTATTTAGTATCTAAATACATTCGTAAAATGTATTTAGTATTTAGTATTTAAATACATTTCTCCCATGTATTTAGTATTTAGTATTTAAATACGTTCAATGTATTTATTGCCCAGCTCTGCCTACAATAACCTTGGATTTAAAAAATAAAAAAGGTGGGACAACTCCTATACGATGTCTAATAGATTCTTGTTCCCAACAAACATTTGTAGATCAATCATTAGTTAATCAATTAGGCCTACAAACTCATAAAAATGAACAAGAATTGTGTATAACATCATTTGTCAAAGAAAATGAACAGAAAGAAAAATATAGTACAGTCAATTTAGATCTGGATATACCCACAGAGAATAAAACAACAAACATAGAAGCAGTAGTCATTGAACAAGTTGGTCAACAAAAATTTAAAATACTAAATTTAAAACAAGTAATACAACAACTTAAAAAGCAATATAAAATTGCAGATAGAAATTTAAATGATGATACAATAGATAATGTTCAAATGTTAATTGGAGCTGATTATATTCACTTAATTCAGAAGGGCATAGTCAGAATAGGAGACGGGATGGCTCTAGATACTCACTGGGGTATAGCTCCACTGGGACACAGATAAATATAAAATAACAATGAAAAATAAAAATATATGACTAACAAACTTGCCCTATTATGACAAGGTCTTACACAACTCAAATAATGACATAAATACTGAAATATTAAATAAATCATTAACAACTGAAGAATTAGATAAAGGTGTACAACAGCTCTGGCTATTAGAGTCATGGGGGTGCAAGATGGTGATCATACAGATGAAAATCAATTAATGGTTGAAAATTTTGAAAATACCATCATGTATGAAAATGGCCATTATTCAATTGAACTACCTTGGAAGATCAATAGTCCAAAATTAAATGATAATCTAAAGGTAGCTAAAGGTCATCTCTATAATTTGATGAAAAGATTAAAAAATGACAATAGAATTAAAATGTATGATGATGTTTTCAAGGACCAGTTAGAAAAAGGCTTCATTGAAGAAGTTAAAGATCACCCCTTTAAAAAAGACAACTGCCATTATCTTACTCACACAGGAGTCTATAGAAAGGATGCACCCACAACAAAACTTAGAGTTGTGTATAACTGTAGTCTTAAAGATGGCAATAAGCATAGCTTGAATGACTGTCTCATAGAGGGGCCTAATCTTATTTCAGACCTTGTAAAAATCCTTCTAAGATTTAGATTAGATGACTATGCAGTTCAAAGTGATATAAGCAAAGCTTTTTTGAGAATTCATCTGAAAAATGACTATGACAAAGATCAACTAAGATTCTTGTGGTTTAATGATCCATATGACTTAAATAAAGGGTTTAAAACATTTAAATTTAATGTGGTTTTGTTTGGAGCAAATGCAAGTCCTAGTTTACTGGCTTTAACCATCAAACATCACTTAAATTTGTATGATGAAAATGATTTAATTGTTCAGTTCTTGAAAGATCACTTCTATGTAGATAACCTTGTAGGATCAACCAAAACAGAGTTAGAATTAAGTGAAGTTTACATAAAAGCAGATAAAATAATGAAAGAAGGTAATTTTGAATTAAGAGAGTGGATCACAAATAATGAGAGACTAAATCAAAAAATAAAATCAGAAGACAAAGGATTGACAGAACCAACAAACAGGGTGAAAACATTAGGTATGATCTGGGATTTGAACTCAGATTCTAAAGTTCATGACTCACTCTGCACAAAAGGCTACAACTTAGATACAACAGCTAACACAAAAAGAAAGATCTTATCCGAAAGTTCAAAAATATTTGACCCTATGGGTTTACTCCTTCCTTCTACTATCAGATCCAGGGTTCTTTTACAAGAATTTTGGAAACAGAAAGTAGACTGGGATGATCCTATAACCAATAAAACAAGATAGCTGGAAAAAGGTTAGCTAAAGATCTCAATAAACTACAAAACATAAATATTCCCAGAGTTTGTGGACACAGAGATACACCTCAAACCTTGCATGTATTTGGTGATGCCAGTGAAAAGGTGTATGGCTGTTGTGCTTACCTTGTAGGCGAGGATGGCAGCCATTTGATCTATGCCAAGGGGAAAGTAACACCCTTAAAACAAAAGAAAACTATTCCTCAGCTTGAACTACTTGCAGGTTATCTAGCTGTAAAAATAACAGTATTTCTCCATGAAGTCTATCATGATGTAAACATCACAACTACATATATTTGGCTTGACAGTCAAATCTGCTTGGCATGGATCAACTCTGATGAGTTAAACTCAAAAAACATCTTTGTCCGTAACAGATTAAGAGACATTAAAGAAGCTAGACAAAATTTGGACATAACCTTCAGATACATTCCAACAAAACAAAATCCTGCAGACTTTCTTACAAGAGGATTATCCTGTAAATTACTAAAATCCAACAAAAATTGGTTTCATGGACCTGAATTCATTCAGGATGAAACAATGTGGCCAGCAGAACAAATTAATGTAAAACTTAACATGATAACCACAAATAAAGTTGAGCCACTATTAGATTATAACAATTATTCTGACTTTGGCAAACTTGTAAGGGTAACATCTTACTGTCTCAGATTCATTCACAACTGTTTAAAGAAAATAAATAAACAAAGAAATAATGATAATGAAATGTATACAAGTCTAGCTACCAAATATTGGATTAACCACATACAACAAACAGAATATAAAAATGAAATAGATTTTCTAACAATTGGTAAACAAATGAACAAAGTACCCTCTGTGGTAATAAATTTGAATCTTTACATTGACAAAGATGGCTTATTAAGATGTAAGGGTAGATTAAACAAATCACAAATCACATATAACAGTAAACAACCCCTTCTTCTTCCTAGGTTCCATCACATTACAACCCTAATAATTAGAGAGAAACACAATGAACTTTATCACATGGGCGTTCCACAAACATTAAATGCCATTAGAAAGTTGTATTGGATACCCAAAGGCAGAATGACTGTGAAGACAGTTTTGAATAACTGTGTCACCTGCAAAAGGATTCATTCCAGATCTTTCAGGAAGACCAATCCTCCTGATTTGCCAACAGAGAGAGTCACCTTTAAAAGGCCTTTTGAAACAGTTGGCAGAGACTATACAGGAAGTTTGACTGTTGGTCTGGGAACAACAGAACAAAAAATGTACATCATACTTTACACATGTTCATCTTCTAGAGCAGTCAGCTTAGACATAGTGAGTGATCTCTCCGCAGAATCATTTGTCTATAGCTTTAGAAGATTTTGTGCTAAGCATTCTGTACCCAAAATTGTTTGGACAGATAATGCAACCTATTTCAAGGCTGGTGAAAACCAAATAAATGACATATTACAAAATTCACATACCATAACATATCTACAAAATAACAAAATAAAATGGAAATACATCCCTGTTGCCAGTGGCGTATCAAGGGAGGGGCGAGAGGGGCGACCGCCCCGAGCGGCACTTCCCGAGGGGCGGCAAATTACTGTCAGGCGGGCGCAGTATGCAAATTTTGGGTTTTTATGTTTTAAAATGCAACCCTCCAAAAAATTATATCTCATCATTGTCGCGCGTTATTTGTGTACAAAATATCCATGGTTTTGATGAAAAATCATCATTAAATGCTACTGTATATATGCCACCTCAATGCCACTATTTCCACAAATAGTTGCGTTAAATTTTCACATCGGAAAGGTTGCCAGCCCTATTTTTCAGACTTTCCCTATATTATTTAGGTTAGGCTTTGCATTCTTTGAGCTTTGATGATGTTAATAATTAATGGTTGTTTTATTTTGCAGATACCCTACTGAATTAGCAAACATGAGCAAACTACAGAGACTGAGTGGTGCTGCATACAAGAATCTTCGCGAAAAAAAAGAGGAAGGAAGGCAAGTGTGCTGCTAAGCGATTTCATCAGTTAATGGGATTCTCAGACACACCTTCAGTGCCTTCTGGGAAGCAAGGAGATCAACCGCAATGTGATATATCTTTAGAGATAGATGTTCAAGCGGCAACTTCAAGTGAACCCCCAAATAATCAGGATCAACCCTCATCTACATCACAAAGTCACCCACCCACCCACCCATCACCCACAGAGTCTATTTAACGATTCTGGCAACTGGCCCGTTCCAATGACGGACAATTTGAGAATCGAACTCATTAAACGTGGACCATCACATTTGAAAAACATGAATGGACCCTTTCAGCGATTCAAACAATAGGTCAATGTCAAAAGTTTGGGATTTCAAAACTTTGGAAAATGGCGAAAAAATTGAAAGGTCATGGCTAATCTTCTCACCTTCAAAATGTAGCTTGCATTGCTTTTGCTGTCGTCTCTTCAACAACATCTCCAGTGCATTTGGAAAAGAAGGATGATTTTTTGCCTGGAGGAAACTGAATCCAAGAGTACCTGAACATGAAAACAGTCCATATCATACCCGATGCTTTGAACAATGGAAAGAGTTGTCTATGCGCCTTCAGTTGAATGCTACAATAGATAATGCACATCAGTTGCAAATAAAACATGCTACTGCTAAGTGGAAAGAAATACCGAGACGAATTTATGACTGCATCATGTTCTTGGCAAAACAAGATCTTGCATTCCGAGGGCACCGAGAGAACTTAAATGAAGAAGCTGGGCTAGCTGGCAATTCTGGAAACTTTTTGGAGTTAATAAAACTAATGGGCAAATATGACCCAGTAATTAGGGAACATCTTACAAAAATACGAATGACTGACAAGATATCCACTACGTATTTGTCACCTAACATTCAAAATGAGTTCATCACACTAATCGGCTGTAATGTTCGAAAATGTATAATTGATAATGTGTCTAGTGCAAAGTACTTTGCAATAATTTTCGATAGTACACCAGATATATCGCATATTGATCAGATGTCTCAGGTAATTCGCTATGTGTCGATTAAAGATGGTAATGTAGAGGTGAAGGAATCCTTCGTTGATTTTATTAAATTAGAGGGGAAGACTGCTGAGGCAGTTACTGATCTCATTGTCACTAAGCTCCGTGAGGATGGGCTGGATATCCAGAATTGTTATGGTCAAGGGTATGACAATGCTGCTACGATGGCAGGTATTCATCTTGGAGTTCAACGCAGAATTCTTGATGTTAGCAAACACGCTGTTTTCATTCCTTGCAATAACCACTCGCTGAACTTGGCTGGAGTTCATGCCGCGGGACTGAGTCCTAATGCTGTAACTTTCTTTGGAACAATTGAACGAATTTTCGTCTACTTTTCTTCCTCTACTCATCGTTGGGATGTCTTAACAAAACATTCCAAAATCACTGTCAAGCGAGTCTCTGATACGCGGTGGAGTGCTAAGTATGATGCTGTTTCTAGTCTTAAGAAGAACTTGACTCACGTTGTTAGTGCCTTGGAAGAACTGAGTGAAGGGGTCTCCGAAAATCTGGACACAAAGGGCGATGCTGAAGCTCTGTTGACCTCCATCATGTCATACATATTCATTGTGTACTTATTTTTCTGGGATCCAGTGCTGAAAGAAATCAATGATGCTCAGCTATATTTTCAAAGAAAGGGACTTGCTTTGGACCAGTGTGCATTAAAAATGAACTCTTTATCCGTGTTTTTAACTAATGAACGAGAGGCAGTAGTATCAAACGCTGCAGATGCCGCCGAAGAGTTCTGTAATGAAATGGATATCAGTATAGACCGCAGAGTCAGGAGACGGAGAAGAATGCCTGGAGAGCAAGCTCGTGATGCTGGATTGACCGTGCAAGAGGATGTACGCAGAGAATTTTTTAAAATCATGGATCGTTTATTAGCAGAAATTGAAAAACGCACAGTTTGTCTTAAAAACATGAATGATCGCTTTGAATTTCTGTCTCCTTCGTACCTTTTGAATCAGTCCAAAGATGAAGAAATTAATACCAAGGTCAATAATTTTTCTTCCATCTACAATGACATTAATCCAGGAAGTCTACTGGAAGAAATAAAGCGTTTGCGCAGACATTTTCTCAGTTTCGAAAGCATAAGCGTCGACGATGATCCAAAGAACTGGGATATGTTAAAACTACTTCAGTGGATCGTTAAATGGGATCTAGTGGAATCTTTGCCTCATATAACAATTGCCCTCGGGATCTGTCTAACTACATGCATGTCCGTGGCAAGTTGCGAACGAAGTTTCTCGAAACTGAAATTATAAAAACTTACCTCAGGTCAACTATAAGTCAATCTAGACTGAGCAATTTGGCGATTATTTCAATTGAACGCGAAGTTGCAGAGACAATGGACATAGAAAAAATCATTCATAAAT
This sequence comes from Bathynomus jamesi, assembly GCA_023014485.1. Classification (NCBI taxonomy): domain Eukaryota; kingdom Metazoa; phylum Arthropoda; class Malacostraca; order Isopoda; family Cirolanidae; genus Bathynomus; species Bathynomus jamesi. Next base: position 476,870 of record JAJOZX010002517.1, read on the forward strand.
TTTCTGTTATGAAAGTCCGAAAATTTAACTAGGCATTATACATTATATAGTTATTGTTAAAATTATGTAGTGTATTATGTACGGTACATTATGTAGTATTGTTAAAATTGAAGTTGCTTTATTTAAGTTTTTCTTCCAATAAAAGTTTTGTTTAGAAGTGTATTTTTGTAAAGGAATTGTTTTTAAAATTGAAAATTGTTGCAGGGGGGGGGGCGTTGGCATTTTCGCCCCGAGCGGGTACGCCTTTGCCTGTTGCATCACCATGGTATGGAGCAATCTGGGAAAGGAATATCCAAACAATAAAGAATTGCCTAAAGAAATCAATAGGTAAAAAACAAATTGAATTCTTTGAACTTCTCACTCTCATTAGTGAAATTGAGAATGTTTTCAATAACAGACCTCTTACTTATGTAGGGGATAATATTAATGATGTAGAGCCTCTCACCCCAAATTATTTGATTAAGGGAGAAGTCATTAACCTTCTACCTGATTACAATATCTCCTTGGATGATCCACCTTGGAGTGATAATAATCATGATTTGCAAAATAGATTATCACAAATAACAAATATAAAAACAAAATTTAAAAAGCAATGGAGTGATGAATACCTTGTTGGGTTGAGAGAAAGACATAAATATATACAAAACAAAGACTGGGTTAATGAAATCAGGGTAGGAGATGTAGTTCTAATTAGACAAAATACACCAAGACAGTGTTGGCCATTAGGTAGAGTTTTAGAACTAAAAACTGGGGAAGATGGATTAACCAGGGTTGTAAAACTTAAAACTGCTTCAGGGGAAACTATAAGAGATGTATCACTCTTATACCCCCTAGAAGTAGGACCAACTACTGTTAACAAAAATGATCATGAAGATGAATCTATAATAGATTCTGATGATGATCAAAATTTGACCCAAACTATACCAAACCTAACCTGTTCAATAAATGATGTAACTAGTCCTACTACTACAATAACCTATACCACAAATAGTAGACCACAACGTTCAACTGCTCTACGAGCTAGGCAGATGTTACAACAAAAGATAAGGGCTGGAGTATTGTAATATTTCCTATGGAAAATAAATTAAAATGCAACACCCTTTCATTTCGGAAAGGGTGAGGACTTTATAAAATGCTACACTTTTTATATTAAAAAGTGAGGAAAAACAAAAATGGAATAACAAATAAAACATAAATTATAGGTAATCTAAGATGGGTTAACAAATATTAAAGAAAAAATTGGGTTTCACATGCAATTTTTCCTTTCTGGCTGGCCCAAATGTGTGGAAAATTTGGGAGTACCGAAATGGAAGACCCACCTAATCTTGGATAAGCCATATTGACATTAAAAAAAATAATAACAATAAAAAATAACTCAGAAGGAGAACATGAACTCTTGCTGAGAAAAATTAAAAAGACACCAACGAAAAAACAAATATGGGCTGAAAAGAAAAAAAGATCCCATAGCCAGAAATGGCAACACGGTTTTGGGAAGAAGAAGAAAAAGATCGGGATAAGTTGAATAAGCGTAAGCTGAATAAGCATAGGAGGAATAGAGGGCGACACGAAAGAAGCCGGAATAAAAATGTTTATTTTGGGTGTCAAGAAATAAAACATTTATTAAAACTTCAAGGTAAGAAGTTCATAAATTTCCCTTCGGTTATTAAATTTAGGTTAAATAAGCTGACATTTCAGCTGTAATTGTTTAACAAAAGAGTATGGAAGTCCTGTTTATGGACAAATAGTTAGGCTGGTTCATCTTTGGCCTAGGTCTTCCATCTTCAACATAGCCTAGGTTGTGTTTAGGCTACTCTAGTTGGAGCGGGACCCATTTTTTCCATATTACTCTCTCCTCTTGCTATTTAACATATACAATTATACATATTGATGGATTAATTGCTTCTCTTAATGAGGCAAGAGTGGAGTGCTGTATCGATGACATGAGGCTAAATAACTTCGTCTATGCCGATGATATGGTGTTAATAAGCACTTCAATGAAAGGTCTGGATCATCTTCTAAAAATTTGCGAATCATATTCACAGAACCATCACATTAATTTTAATGCTACTAAAACTAAGGTTATGCAATTTCATCCTAAAAACTCAAACCAAAGAGCTAATATTAGTTTCAAAATGAGAGACGAACCAATAGAGCAGGTACAAGAATTTAAATATCTGGGTTAAACTATCACCAGAACCCTCAATTTGCTTTACAACAGATCCTATAAATTGCTGCATAAGTTACCTCCAAGATGCTCAGTCTTTCAAATGTTTGTTCACCGCAACGTTGCGAGACTCCCTGAGGTAACAAGACGCGTTCAATACAGTCTAATGAGAAGAATTAAAACTCAGACAATACAACTGTCCAAGCTATTCATCAGCCCTGCTTTATGTCTTCCAGATTGTGGACCTTTTGGTATGAAAGCGTTTGTAAATAGCTCCACTTAACTCCCGCATTAGCCATTCCATTACACGTACTTTTCATTTTTATGAAGCTGTTATTACTAATTTTATTATTTCTTGTTTATTTACGTGTATCAATGTTATTTCTTTATTACCGTTGTCCTTTTTTTATTTTGGTTTTTAAATTTATTGTTTAATTAGTTGTATCGTTGATTGCTTTAATAGATACTGTACCTTTTTATTTTATGGGATCAGTCTCCTGCTAATAAACATTACCACTGTCATCATCATTGTCATCATCATTATCATATTATTTTTATGTTGTCACTACGTGTACTTTTTATTTTTATTTACTTTTTTTCTCTTTTTGTAGTCTTTAGCTTTGGATACTTTTTTATTATTACTTGTTTCAGTACGCATCTTTTCGTTATTTCTCTTTTAGGCATAATTTTTCATTTTTAAATTTATTATTGTTTGATTTTTCTTATCGTTTTATTACTTTCAAGAATATTGTAGGCTACTATTTTATGCGATTTACATCCTGTCATCTTTCCTCATCATATATGCTGGCATCTTACCCCACAACCCGCATTCCAACCTAGATTGCTTGGTTCTCTGGTTAAGAACATGGGTTATCAAACAAAGGTTACCAGCCTACTGACTATGGCCCAGTTCGTGATTTCAGTTAGCAATAATTTTATATGCATTTGCTACTTCCCTACAATTGCCTATATACAAACTTCCTAATATTATATCGCACGTGTACTTACGGAGAAATCTTGCTCTGGTTACCACAAACACACGCACTTTGTTGAAACGGGTACACAATGAATATCCACACGTGTTCAACTGATCTTTTATTCCGTGCTGCCCTCAACCGATAAATTATTGAACTACACCATCTGTGACATCTTACCCCCACTTACCTATATATATATATATATATATATATATCTCTTCCCCCTTTAAATAGTGGCCGCTAAAGTTCACAATATGACGTCACACACACACATAAAAATAAAGAAAACGGAATAAGATCTTATCAATCCCCATCCTCCATTATCGCCACTTCCCTCAGTATAAATGCACCTTCCATTCCCCCACTCCCACCTCCCCCTTATCATGTTTATCTTATCCCCCAATTACCCATACTTCCCTCGACATTTTTTAAACCATAATACTCCTCTCTCTCTCTCTCTCTCTCTCTCTCTCTCTCTCTCTCTCTCTCTCTCTCTCTCTCTCTCTCTCTCTCTCTCTCTCCAGTCAATAACTTGCTCTTACCCACATTCATTTTCAACAATCTTGTCTCGCAAACCGCTACAAAACTCTTGATTTATTGCATACCACACTCATTCTGAGCAAATAGTAGCATCATCCATATACAATAGATTCGACAGGTCCCACCTGTTCCCATCACATACTAGATTCAATCCTCTTTCTAGCAGTCGCACTTTCACCTCTGTCATCATTCCATCCATAAACAGAATGAACAGCCACGGAGACATCACACATCACTGACGCAGTGACGCATACGAACACTTATATCAAACCAATTGCTCAGTTCTTTATTTACTCTCACAAATGTACTACTTCCATCATAGAAATTTTTCGCAGCAATCATGAATCTATTGTCAACCTTCACATATACTCAAGACCCGTAACATTGTTTCCCTATTCACTCTACTATACGCTTTCTCAAGATCCATAAAAACCATGTATACTTTGTAATCCCTTTCACATGCTTAATCAATCACTTGTCTCACCGCAAACACTTAATCTACACAGCTTCTTTCACCTCGAAATTACTCACCAAGGATTCTATAATACCACGAATTATTTCTATCACTAACCTACCATAACACTTTCCCCACAATACTCTATAGACTCATACCTGTAATTCTTACATTTACTTCTTTTACTTTTCATTTTGTACAATGGAACAATTATTGCTTTCTTCCAGTCTTCAAACACACACTCATTTGTCCATGCACTCTGACAATCTGACATACGCACCACAACCACTCCACCCTTTCAATCTCCATTACTTAGTCATTTCTCCATATATTCCATCCAGAAAATTAATTAACAAAACCTAATTTAACCTAACCTAACTTTAGTGCCATCGATCCGAGAAGGGCGTGATAAGTGCTTTCGGACGCAACAAAGGGTTCAAACGGTGTTTTCTGTTGTCATTAAATAGTGAAGTACTTGCTAATCTAGCCTAACCTAACCTAATCCAATCCAATCCAGCCTTAACTAACCTAACCTAACCAGGACCAAGATACAGTATCTTTTTTTCCAAAAAATAAAAATAGGCAAAAGTTTACTATCCAGACAGCGTTCAGAGAGTTTATAACAGCTTGGTAATATGTTAAATTAAGTTAGGTTAGGTTAGGTTAATTAGGGATGGTTAGGTTACGTTAGGTTAAATTAGGTTAGGGTAGTAATTAGGGCCCTATGGATTCTGTCTCTAAAACATTTATATTCGTAGAAAAAATGTAGAAACATTTTTAGATAAAACTTTACTATCCAAAGAGTGTTCAATGTTACGAGGTACCAAAAGTGTTAACCGACAAAAAATTTATCCCACTACATCTGTGAATTATCACAAATTCGACTTCACTTATGCCTGCAGTTGCCCTCGCCCGCGCAAACACACGCATATATATATATATATATATATAATATATATATATATATATATATATATATATATATATACTGTATATGCATATATTGAATGTTTTAGAAGCAATTTGCTACTTGCACAGTTTCTGTGACATCAGTTAAAATTTTAATTGCTTTCTTTCTACGGTTTCAGAGAAAGTAATTAAAAAGAGGACGACTGAACTCGACAACAGAATTCTTAACTTTAACGGAAGCAAAATTTCAGCGAAGGAATCGTCAAAAGAAAATTGACGAGATCTTGCCGAACTTGGAGAGGTTATCCAATACATGTTCAATTAAAAGTAATTATAAGGTTTATACAAAATTTTATATTAGCACTGAGTATGGTATATATATACCTTTCCTTTCAACCTTTCAAAAGTTCCGTGCGATGATTCCCTATTTTACGAAGGTCAAGCTTGTCGCCCCTCCTCTCGAGTTGGCCTCGTGAAGTAGTGAGTTGGTTTCTTGTACGCTCCACCTCACAACTTTCACCGCAATCATGAATCTACTGTCAACCTTCACATATACTCAAGACCCGCAACATCGGGGATTGTTCTGAGCCAGGCGTCTAATCTTCTTTTGAAGATGTCCACCGCAACACCACTCGTGTTCCTTAGGTCTTTGGGCAGCTGATTAAACAGTTTTGGTCCTCTCACAACAAAACTATTTTCTTTCAGGGTTAAGGATGTTCCCTGTCTCGCCTTTAATTTGGGAACATGACACAGTCTTCCTTTTCCACTTTCCACCGTTGTTTGGGGAGTTATAGGGTTCAGAGTAAGATTAGGGACTAGTTTCTCCATTATTTTCCAAGTGTAAATGATGGTGTATCTCTCTCTTCTCCTTTCCAGTGAATATAGGTTTAGTTCGTGTAACCTTTCCCAGTAATTTAGTTCTTTCCACCCCTTGATCTTGGCTGTGAAGCTTCTCTGAATCCCTTCTAGCTGTCTAATGTCTTCTTTTTTGTATGGGCATGTTAGGACCGAGCAGTATTCCAATTTGGGTATGATCAGTGTTTTCAGTAGAGGAATCATTACAGTATATTCCTATCCCTTCATTTAAAGGTTCTCAGTATCTGCCCAGTTATTCTCTTTGCTCTGTTTAGTGCTATCTTATTTTGTGTATAATATTCCATGGATTTTAGGTCTTCTCTTTTCCGTACGGTAACAACTGAAATTTCTCAGTGTTAAACTTCATATTGTTGTCTTCCGTCCACTTGTAGATTCTGTTCATGTCGGTTTGTAGAGATCCTATATCTTCTGGGTTTCTTATTTTTCTACCGATCTTTGTGTCATCGGCAAAGGATGTTACTGTGCTGTCTCTGGTAACGTCCTCATCTATGTCAGTTATATATATATATATATATATATTATATATATATATATATATATATATATATATATATATATGTTACTTTTTTTTTGCGAAATCGGTCTTTTTGCAAATTCTCCGGTCAGTTTGCAAAGAAACCAAAACAATAGTAATTTTACAAAATGACCTTAAATGTTTGATCATTTTGCAAAAAAACAAAAATCGGTCAATTTGCAAAATCACCAATAATCTTGTCGGTGTATTTGCAAAATCTCTTGTTCTAATACTGTAGAACTTTCTAGCTCCTAACCTAACCTAACTAACAGTGTCATTGTGGTTAGGTTAGGTTAGGTTAGGAACTAGAAGGTTCTACAGTATTAGAACAAGAGATTTTGCAAATACACCGACAAGATTATTGGTGATTTTGCAAAGTGGCCGATTTTTGTGGTTTTTTTTTTTGCAAATTGACCGATTTCTGCGTTTTTGCAAAATGATCAAACATTTAAGGTCATTTTGTAAAATTACTATTGTTTTGGTTTCTTTGCAAACTGACCGGAGAATTTGCAAAAAGACCGATTTTGCAAAAAAAACGTAACATATATAACTTTTACATCTAAGATAGAGGAAACGGAAGGTGAAGACTACTGGTCTTAACTACAATCACTGAAACTGAGTGAAACTCTACTCTCTCGAAAGAAGGCGCGAGCGGTACACTATAATATACATATGGAAAATACTTGAAAGCTCTGTCCCTAACCTTAGACAATGGGACAAGGGTCCATGAAAACGAGGATGGAAAATACCCTCAGAATAAGAGGCCCAAAGCTTTTCAATGTCCTACCTAAAGAAGTGAGGAATCTCCAGCACACAGACCTGAATAACTTCAAGAACCAGCTTGACAGAGTCCTGTCCAAAGTCCCTGACCAGCCATGCGTGGCTGGCTACGAAGGCAGGAGGAGATCAGACAGCAATTCCCTCCTTCACCAAATCCCGCAAATGAGGGGGATGCTGCAGAGAGGTGGACGTAGGTCGATCCTGAACCGTCGTTCGAACTCACCTAAAGTAAGTAACCTAAAGTGTATATATATATATGATACACACAGACCGTGCATGGAACAAGAAACTCTTCTTGGAAAATTAAATCCACTATAGTCCGAATCCAACCATCCATCGTGTTCTGCCTATCAGGCAGGTCCAACTCATGTGTCCCGCCAAAATGTTCTATCCTGAGCTATCCTTTTCATCTCATTGTAGCTCCTGCCTGCCTTCAAATCATCCAGGATTGCTTTCCTTTTCCTTCCCCTCGGCCTTCTACCTTCATATCTACCCTCTATCACCACCTTCAACAATCCTTCTCCTCTCAACACATGTCCGATCCATTTCTTCTGTATTTCTCTTATCACCTTAATGAGTCTTCTTTCCTCCCTCACCTATATAATATAGTCCGAATAAGTAATGGTAAATGACAAACACTATACTTTTTTCTTCTTCATGATGTTAGCCTCTTTGCGAGTGACCCATTGTCCACGTCGGGCTAACATCATGAAAAAGAAAAACTATAGTGTTTGTGGGGACCATTCTGAGTTCAATCCCATATATATATACATACAGGAGAATTGTGTGTACAAAATCGAATTTCATGAAGTCGACATTCGATCTTATTCGTGTCGACCTTATTCCAATAAGATTTCGATGACAATAAAAAGTCTGTTTAATATTTTGAATGACAGTAACGATCCTTTATATGCACATTTCGGATTTGAAATAAAAACGAGTAACTTGAGCTAATCTAATCCAGCGTAACCTAACCTAATACAAACTAACTTAAATTAACATGAATTAAATAGACGTGCGTGAGATCGAGTTACTCGTCCTTACGCATGTCGGAAATTTTGCGTTCGACTTTGTGCAGGTCGATCTTATGCATTCGATTTCGTTCCGGTATATTCCTCCACTAGGGCGGGTCGTACTCAGGTGACAACATGAATCTGAAGGAAATCCTACCATCAGGGGTATCTAAATTATGTGTTTTTACATGGGGAATTCAAATATGAGCTTCTTTTTTGGATAGGATAACTCTAACCTACATCATTTTGTATTTCTAAATTGCCAATTTTACCCTTTTGAACCCCTTTATAATATATTAAAAGATATAAGGTAAATCATTTATATTGACAAGGCCAAATCAACTTTACATATATTTATTAATAGGTGAACTGCATGTATATCACTGGATATAATTACAAAGATCATTCTCCTGACATCTTGAACTTTGCCAGGTTGCACAAATCCTGCTTTGACTCAGACTTGGACATCAGCTTCCTGCTCGTCTCCTGAGCCCTGATCCCTCCATCCCTCTTTTCCTGTGAGAAGTACTTAGCAGAAGCCTCAGTTACCATTTTAACAACCCTCTCAATGCTTTGTGTGTGGCAAGGCCAGTTGCGCACCTCCATGGGGGTGTTGATGAAGTTTTTCACCTCTGAGGTGCTTAGAGAGCAGGTGAGAGGTGGCTCTGACACACCTTCTGACCAGCTGATCAAGTCACCGATGCTGGAAGCATCACAATTGATGTCAGGTGTCCTTCTGCTCCTAACAGAGGAGTCCCCCAGCTGAGTGTCCGGGTCCCCCTCTCCCCTGATGGCCAGGATTCTTTCCACCCCTTCAATCCTCTCCTTCTGATCCTCAGAGCAGAGTAGTGTTTCGAGGATGACTTCACTGTGGGCATACCAAGCAGATCTTCTCACAGTTGGCATCACAATATCCAGCACCTCCTTTCTCTGGGACTTGAGGCAGTCCAGCTGAAAGAGGATGTGCCTAGGCCCTTCGATCCAGGAGTGCTTGACCTTCACGTTGAACCAACCAACATGGGTAATACACTCCAATGATGAATTCCACAATGAATTGCAGAATCTTCAGGTTCTTTCCTTTAAGTCCGTGCTTTGACACCCAGAGCCTGAGAAGTCTGTTCGCTGTGGTGAGCCAGCGGCTGTGGTTTACTGGTCCTATCTCTAACAGAGCCAGCCCTGCAGGAAGTACTCCATCCCTGACTGCACATACAATTTTATAGCCATAGTATTGATCAGTTGAGAGATCTTGAATGACCTTGTCAGGAAGCTTGATCAGTGGAGGGCCAACAGAGATTCGGGTGAAGTTTGGATTGATATCAAAGTCTGTAGCAGAATCAAGGAGCTTTCCTATTGGCCCGGATAATTTTTTGTCTGACAGAGTAGGGCCATCAAGGTCAACAATGAGATGGCGCAGGGGAAGTTCAACAGTGTGCAGGTTGCACACCAACCAGACCAGCTTTCTCCCCAGGTGCAGCTCCAGCTTCCGCATTACTCCAGCTTTCACACCAGTGTTGACATTTGTTGAGTCTCCTCCAATGGCCAACAAGGTCTTATCATAACCCCTCTCTTTCAGTTGTACTAAAAATGAACCACCTAATTTTAGCTCAAATGAAAGTTGTTAATTAAATTTTGCTCAATGTATCACTATAATATGCGTAGAAATAGCTTTTTCTAAAATATAACAGAATAATACTCACATGTGAACAGTAACAAAAAAAATATCAGTAGATAATCACTAAATCTATCCCCTCACTGCAAGCCGTGGTGGTAAAATAGCTTCATAAATCATGAGTCACTTCAAATATTTCACAAAACGTTTTAGAATGTTCTGAAACGTTACATTCTAGCCTCTGAGAAAGGTGGCTCAGAAAATGGCCTTATGCGCGCCAGAAAACCGTCAAAATATTTCATATACCAAACTGTATGATAATTACAATTAAGTGGAATGGCACACCTTTTTATTTGAGTATTTAAATATTATTATTATTATATGAATTACATTATATGTGTTTATATGAATTAGTTAGAACAATGCTCTATGAGAGATAACGTGAGCAGCCATGATAGAAAACGTGACAAGACATATTCTGGGGTAACTACAATAGTAAAATAATCAACAATTTAATAATAATCAACTGCAAAATGATGTAGGTTAGGGTTATCAGAATTAAATATTTTCTTCAGAATTGTGTTCTATACACCAAAATATGTCATTTGAACACCCCTCTCCATTGATTTAAAAAAAATGCATAGTATGACCCGCCCTATCGAATCCTCCACCATACCAAACTGAATAATTTCAAGAATCATCTCGACAAGTTACCGTGTAAAATTCCTGACCAGCCATGCTTAACTGGCCATGAGGGCAGGATGAAAGTAGAGAGGAGCTCTCTCTGACATCAAATCCCCAAAATATATATATATATAATGCTTTTCGTATATCGTAAAGAAAAGTATTTACACCCTCAAAGGATCACTTTTCTTTCTCTAATTTATAATAAAAGGTTAACATAATCGTGTAAATACACCACAACTACATGTGTGTTTCCCCTCTTATCAAATGTATTCATACTTCTCGGTTAGGCGTTGTAATCGCCTGTACCATTTGCAGTCATGGATACCACGATAGACTAATACAGGAGTTTTTCTCATTTCATGTTACTTTGTTCTTTCACAAACAACGTATATATATATATATATATATATATATATATATATATATATATATATATATATATATATATATATATATAATATATATATATATATATATATACACTGGGTGATCCAGATAAATGGGACCCATAAAAAAAAGCCAAATATTCTTAATATTTAATTCCTTTCATAAAAACTATATATCATTCGAAAGAGTAGAGTTACAAGTTTATTATGAAATATTTATTTTTTAAAAATGACTCCTTTCAAATGTGCTCCATTAGTTGCCAAGCATTCCAGTGTTCTCGCTTGTAAGTTCTGCATCACTTTTGCAAGAGTGTGCGGTGGTATGGCCTGTATCTCATTTGTGATGGCGGCCTTCAATTCTTGCAAGGTCGTTGGGTTATTTCTGTAGACCCTACTCTTTAAATATCCCCAGAGATAATAATCTAAGGGAGAAAAATCCGGAGACCTTGCGGGCCATTCAACGTCTCCAAATCTTGAGATTAACTCGCCTGGAAACGTTTGACGCAAAACTGCCATGCAGTTCCTCGTGGTATGGCAGGTAGCTCCGTCTTGTTGGAACCAGTGGTTTTCTAGACAAAGATCTCTTAATTTAGGAATAAGGAAATCGGTCAACATTTTTTCGTAGCGATCACCATTTACAGTGACCGTGTTTCCGGTGGAATCCTCGAAAAAGTACGGCCCTATGATCTGAGATGCAGTAAGACCACACCAAACAGTTACACGCTGACTATGCAACGGGACTTCGGTAATATTCAATGGATTTTCTGTTGCCCAGAAACGACAATTTTGTTTGTTTACAGTTCCATTCAAGTGAAAATGGGCTTCGTCTGACATAATCAAAGTTGCTAGAAAATTGGTGGTGTCATTTACCTTCTGTTGGATCCATTGACAGAATTGTCGTCTTCGTGCGAAATCTCCATCGTTTAGTTGTTGCACTGTTTGAATTTTATATGGAAAGAGCATTAAATTTTGCTTGAATATACGGTGTGTTGTTGTTCCATATCAAACTCCTAACAGCTGAGAAGCACGTCTGATGCTTATGTTAGGATTATCCTGTACAATTTCATGAGTTCTGTTAATGATCTCGTCTATCCTTGCTGTGCGCACTCTTCCAGTTGGTTTTCTTTTTCCAATGCTGCCAGTTAGGGAAAAATTTCTGACACACTGACGGATTACTTTCTTAGAAGGTGATTTTGACATCTGAAAATTTGTCTTGAAAGATCTTTGAGCTGAAACTACACTTCTTCCATGCTCATAATATTGCTCAGTTATGAAACGCAGCTGTTCCACAGTCCATGCAGTCATCTTGAAGGGTTAGTTTTAACTGACACTTTTATTTTGTTTTGTATCTTATCTTGTCTTGTAAAAACCTATACAATCCTGTACAAACTTGTAACTATCCTCTTTCGAATGATGCGTATGATTTTATAAAAGGACTTATACTTTAAGAGTTACATGGGTTTCTTTTGGGTCCCATTTCTCTGGATCACCCTATTATATATATATAATATATATATAGATATATATATATATTATATATATATATATATAATATTATATATATACACACACATATATATTCACACTATATATATATATATATATATATATATATATATATATATATATATATATATATATACACACAAAGAAGTGAAAGAGGAAAAACAGCTTAAGCGCCAAGTAAATGAAGTGACAACATCATCAACGCAGGACATATTTTAGAAGAAATGAAAATGACAAACGAACAACTGTCACTCTTAATGAGAAAAGACCGGACTTTGCAGATATATGCACAGCAAGAATACATACAACATCCACCTACCCAATCTCACCCACAGTTAACTCAGCAACCACAATGGTACTGAAGGCCACATCTCCAGTGTTTTTCAATGCAACAACTCACCCAATAATACCGAACAGGACCCGACAAGATCGACCAGATACCGACAAACATCGAAAACTATTGGCTTATGATCATAAAAATATGTTTGCGTTAGTGTTTACGGCCCTTCAATTATTGGGGAGTCAATTATTCGGTCAATAAAACTATAGAAAAGAACGCAGCCATGAAAATCTTAAGCTTTACAAATTTTTATACAATGGGTTCGGATATGAAGCTTAAGTTTTTCATTGCTGCGTTCTTTTCTATAGTTTTATTGACCGAATAATTGAACCCTCAGTAATTGGGGAAGGGGGGGGGGTGTCAATTATTCAGTCAATAAGAAAAGAACGCAGCATTGACAACCTTAAGCTTCACATCCGAACCCATTGTATCAATGAATGAAAATCATAACACGCTAGAGTAAAACGTTGAAACAAAGCAAAGCGCATTTATTTCTATGTTCAGAATCGCTTAATAGTAAGATGGACGGACGGACAGACAGGAACCAAATGCGACTAATGAGAAGAAAAGGACTAAACTTAATAATTTTGACTGCAAGCAGCACCACAAAAAATTAATTCGCTACAAATTAATTTGTTACACATGAAATCCAAAACACGTTAAGATCACTTAAAACCGAGTAATAAATATATTATGGGGATTTTAACTTTCCATTCGTAACGTGGAAGAAAAATGAAGTCGTTATACGTGCTAAGAAGTCCCACAAAGACGATAAAACTCAGGCAAGAATGTTAGCCATTTGATATTATGGAAAACAAGGTTACCTGACCCGGCTTTGCCCGGGTTAAGGTTAGCTACCCTCCGGGTACCTAAACCCCCCTTTATTCAACTTAGGAGCTAACCCCGTCCCCCATTACCCCCACCCCTCACCATTACCCCAACCCTTTTACCATTACTTCCCAGGATAAATTTCACAAACAGACAGGCTAAACTACAGAAAAGAACGCAGCCGTGAAATTTTTGAGCTTCACATTGTGTCAAGATTTCTGAATCTGATTAGATATCCCCCAAAACTCCCCTGACCAAATAATTGAACTCCCAATTACTGTCGGTTCAATTATTTGGTCAATAAAACTATAGAAAAGAACACAGTCATGAAAATCTTGAGTTTCACATTGCCGCCCGTAATTTCTGAAAGTGTGACGGACAGACGGACAGACGGACAGCTCTCTTATTATAGTATAGATTATGCACTTACCCAGGAAATATGTGTAGCTACTTGCGAAGAGAACGTTTTGGATTTCATTTTGACAAATAACAATGACAAAATAAAAAATGTAACGCAAACTAATTTTTCTGAATCATAAGCTAATTGAAAGACGAATATATGAAGGATTAAATATGAATTCAGTGAAAATAGAGTGGGCACGTGTTAATTCAAGATTAATGGGAGCAGACTGGAACTTACTACTTCGCGAAAAACCTCAAGCAGAAACACTAATTATAATAGAAAACGAAATTAAACCTATGTTGTTGAAGCATGTTCTGAAGAGACAAAAAGGAAACAGCAAACTCAGGAGAAAAATCAGAAGAGTATTTAGACAACGGAAACAACCGTAAAAATTAATTATTTACGGATGCAAAACTGAAGCAAGCAAACTCAAGCTAGAAAAAAAGCTACGCGAAATAGAACTGGACCTATAACACTGGTATGCATCAATTTTGCTGTCAAGGGTTTTGTAAGTGATTCTTATAGAGTTTTTCCTGCTGATTTCGAATCTGCAATCCGTGTTTCTCAATCAGCTCAGGTTATCCGGCTATGGCTTCATAAGTAAAATAGAATTTTTCGTGATTTTGTCAAAGCAGAATTGGAACAGTAACATCTATCATCACTTGTTTCACTTGTATAATATCTTTTTTTACTTTTCAGGCATATAGATAAAATATTTCATAATGAATAGAGCGTGTAAAAATGATCCCAATAGATTCTGCTACATATGTGGGACGGTTACCATGCCAAATAACCAGTCCCAAATCACTAAATTTGTGAAGACAATGTATAGAGCATACTTTGGAATTAAGCTAGGGGACCAGGACAAACATTTCGCCCCTCATATGTGCTGCAAGACGTGCATTGAAAATTTGAGAAGATGGAGCAAAGGCAGAGCGAAATCTTTGCCTTTTGGAATTCCCATGATTTGGAGAGAAGGAAAGGATCACGTGACAGATTGCTATTTCTGCATGACAAACCTCCAAGGTGGGCTTATAAATTTATTTTTCTTAAATATTTTGAAATCCTCGTATGAAACTTGACATAATATTCACCATAATCTAATATTCACCATATATAGCATAATATTCACCATAATGGTAATCATACATTTACATATACATATTGTTATAGAAAATACATTTACACATACATATTGTTATACAAGTTACATTTACATATGCAATGATTGTATATTTTCTTTCTTTTTCATTCATATTGTCCCCGAAGGGACAATATGAATGAAAAAGAAAGAAAATATACAGACTCCATCGACCTATTTCATATCTTACAGACCGCAGCCTTCCCTCACGAGCCGCCACTGTCTGAATGCTTCTTCTATTTCATATGCAAGTTTCATATCCATGTTTCTGTGTTTCTATTTTCAGGAGTTAACAAGAAGAATAAACACATTGTTGTATACCCTGACATTCCTTCTGCTATGAGACCTGTACCCCATGGTCCTGGAATTCCAATACCCGACCCACCTCAAACCCTGGACTTCGATGATTCTGATGATGAATCAATGACCAATGCCAATGACCAGTCCCAGTCGTATATACACCTCAAAATACCGCTTCAAATGAGCCGAGGCCTCTCAACCAGGCCAAACTTAATGATCTTACCAGGGATTTAGGACTTTCCAAATTAGCTGCCGAGATCTTGGACTCACGACTTCGAGAGGACAACTTGCTGGCTCTGGGAACAACATTCTCCTGGTATAGGAAACGAGAGGAAGAATTCCGCAAGTTTTTTGCAGTGCACGAAAATACCTCTTCCTTAGTGTACTGCTGCAATGTTGAGGGGCTAATCGAATCCTTGACCCTGCCATATAACGCATCAGAATGGAGGCTATTTATAGACTCGTCTAAACGAAGTTTGAAAGCAGTACTTCTCAACATTGGGAATAGGGTTGCATCAGTCCCTGTAGCACATTCCGTACAACTTACTGAGAGCTACGATAACATGAAAATTTTACTGGATGCTCTCGTATACGACCAACATAACTGGAGGATCTGTGGAGATTTGAAGGTAATACTAATATCATAAGTAAACTATTGCTATTGACTATGTTGTTTTTCCAAAGGTTATTTGAGAGCGTATAAGAACACTTAACTTCCCCACAGAAGTGATACAGTCCAATGCATAGATTTTTTTATCTGATAGAACAAATTCTCTAAATTCTTTAAATATTTTCATTTTTTTCAGATTGTGGCATTTGTATTGGGAATGCAAGGGGGATACACGAAATACCCATGTTTCCTCTGCAAATGGGATAGCCGAGCGGATGAGAAGCACTATGCACAGCGTGAATGGGCATCCAGAGAGAATTTTGAACCTGGGTCGCATAATGTCGTTTCAGTGCCCCTTGTACCACCAACAAAAATTTTGCTCCCACCACTTCATAAAGCTGGGCTTGATGAAAAATTTCATCAAATCAATGAATAAGGAGGGTTCAGCATTCCGATAACTCGAGAGTAAATTTCCTCATATATCTGATGCTAAACTAAATGCTGGGGTTTTTGATGGTCCTCAAATTCGAACTTTGATCAAGGATACTCAGTTCGAAAACGCAATGACTCCAACTGAGAAGAATGCCTGGCAGGCATTCAAATCAGTTGTCACTGATTTTCTTGGCAAGCGTAGAAGTCCAGAATACGAGTCCGTTGTCGAAAACTTGATGGAAGCTTTCAAAGCTCATGGGTCGCGCATGTCCATAAAAATGCACTTTTTGTGGTCCCACTTGGACTATTTTCCTGAAAATTGCGGGGATTATAGTGAGGAACAGGGTGAACGATTTCACCAAGATATCAAAATAATGGAAGAGAGGTACCAGGGAAACTGGGATATCAATATGCTGGCGGACTATTGCTGGTGTTTGAAGCGAGACGTGCCCGAAGAAAAACACAGACGGAAAGCCAAAAAAACTTCCTTCCTTCCTCAATAAACTTTTTTCCATATTCAATGTATGAATAAAAGTATTTATTCACACAATGTTTTAATTTTTCACGAGTGTTCTTATAATATTACTCGTATCTACAGTGTTTAAGCTAAAAAAATCAATAAATTTGGGGATAAAATTGGACTTATAATAAATGGCCAATAGAGAAAAAACCTGACCCGATTGAGGAAAACCAATGTCATTTTCGAATTCAGCATGGTCGAATTATATAATATGAGTTGAAAAAACCCTCACAGCAGACAAAAAAATTTCATATGCATACCAGTGTAATCATTATTCATCCGCAAGATTGATGAGGAAAAAATCAAGGTAGCAGAAAACAGAGAAATTAACCCTAAATACTTTTACGCCTGTATGAAAAGAAAAATGAAATGTAAAGAGGATATTGGTTCGTTAAAAGATAAGAGTAAATGAATACACAAATGACTCAGAAGAGATGAATGAGTTGCTTAACACTTTAGCGCACGGCACGAGACCTATCTGGTCGCTACAGTCTACACCTCATGTGCACAGGGCGTGTGAGCCTCAGGCGCTGCCGCCGCGCGACATACCTCTATAAGTTTCAGTTTATAACGCTGTATTTAATTGTACAGTTATTTTTTTGTATTTATATTTGTATTTATATTCATTATATTGTATAATATGCGTCATCCGTGCGCTAAATGTTAAGGAACAATTCAATTCGGTGTTCAGCCCCCACCGCCCCAAGCTCGAGATGAAAATAGAAAATCCAGATGAATTCTTTGACACAGATACAAATCAGTAAGAACAAGTACGAATATGAATCTATAAATGGATTTTTAATTACCCCCCCCCCCTCATCAATTTGTTGCAAGTGCCCTGAATGATGTGTATGCCTCTGAAAACAAATTTTGGTTTTGTAAATAGATCATGGTTATTTTATTTTATTCAAATTCTATTTTGAATCTTTACTGTACACATTGTACTTCCAAATTTGTACGATAGTTGCAGTGGTTTTCATAGGTGCCCTTAGTACTGGTGCAGCCATACCACTATTTTTATCATCATCTTATTCTGATAGCAGGCCCGTAGCCAGGGGAGGATCGAAAGACCCCTACCCCCGTTCGACCCCCCTTGACAGGAAAGGTCCACTTTTGTAACCATAGTTATAACTTATGATGTGATATTATAGTATATAACATCATTTAGTGAATAAACACTTCCATTTTTTTTTGCATTTTCTTTTGAAACTTCAAAAACTTCTCTAAACTACTCTAAACCCCCTCCGCAGTGACTAGGTCATTGCACCAAACTGTCCGCCTTTCTACAATTTCGACCCCTCCCCTTGGGAAGTCCTGGCTACGAGACTGGATAGTTCTTTTAATTGACAAGACATTTGTAATTGTTTGAAAAATTTTCTGTGATAATTGCTGTACCCAAATTAGATTTTTTTTTGTATCATATTTGAATAAGACTGATCTAGTGATCTAATAAAACAATACAATTGATTTTACACTCGCTCATTGATGGTCGTTTTAAGAAACAATTTTTAGTACTGTGCCCTTTTTATTTTAGGAGGTGCCCTTTTTTCTTTGGACTCCCCATTACTGAAATGTCTAGATTCGCCTTTGGACACTATACCTACTGTGGAGAAAATCACTCAACACAGGACAAATTCCACTTCCATTAAAGAACGCGAATATTACCCCCATATTCAAAGGAGGTAACAGAACACACTTAAAAATTATCGGCTAGTAGCTCTCACCCCCCTCTTATAAAGTGCTTTGAACCACATTAAAGACAAAATTATTTACTACCTACAAGAAAAGTATTTATTCAACCCGAACCTACATGGCTTCAGGGCTGAAAGATCATGCTTATCACAGTTATTAGACCACCAGGAAACCAGGAAACACTGTGTCCAGGTCAAAATATAGGTGGAACATACACCGATTTTGCTAAAGCTTTCGATAAATTTATGCGATAATGGAATTATAGTATACAAACTTAAGAATACAAGAATTACTGGAAAATTAGGACGATGGATGTTTAATTTTCTGTTAGGAAATATCAAATGGAGGTGACAGAAAAATTACAAAACAACATTGGAACATTATTCAAGTGGGCGGAAGACAAAAATATTACGTTCAACGAAGGAAAATTCCATTTTATATGATATGGTAACAAAATGGAGTTACAAAAAAGATACAAAACACTAAAAGACAAGCAGATAACACCAAACCCACGAGTGAGGGATCTTGGAGTAATAATGTTACCGGATGCAGAATTCAGAGAACACATTAAAATTACAAGAGCTGGAAAAATAATGAGAATTATCTGGAACAGTTTCCGTAGCAGAAAAAAGCAAACAGCATGCTAATATTATGGAAGAGTTTATATTTCCAATGTCGCTCACTTTTGGATAGCGCTAGAGGCTACACAAAAGGCTTTTATGGCTAAGACAGCGGAAACGAAAGATGAAGACTACTAGTCTCGACTACAAACCCTGAAACTCTACTCCCTGGAAAGAAGACGTGAGCGATACACAATAATATACACAAGGATAATACTCGAATGATGTGTCCCAAACTTTAGAAATGAAACAGAAACACATTGGAATGAGAAAAGATGTCGTTTCTGTACTGTGAAGCCTTTTCTTAGTCGGAAGAACATCCAGGACCGTCTCAAACTTTGTAATAAATATAAGGACTGGAATGAGGATGACTGGTGCAAAGTCATTTTTTCGGACGAATCCCCTTTCAACTGCTTCGGCAACAAAGGAAGAATCCGTATCCGCAGCAGAAAAGGTTAGCTTTTCAACCCGGAGTCTATGTTACCTACGAAGAAGCATCCCGAGACTGTTACCATCTGGGAGTGCTTTTCGGATTGAGGAACAGGATCTCTACAAATTCTACCCAAATGGACGGCGATGAATTCGAAATGGTACCTTTAAATCATTCGAGACCACCTACTACCGACACCACGACTCCAGTTTCCAGATTTTTTCTTACAGGATGATGGTGCACCTTGTCACCGAGCAAAAGCAGTGAAGAAGTGGTTGGATGATCATAACATCATTCCCCTATAGTGAAGTGGCCCGGAAATTCACCAAATCTTAACCCAATCGAGACTAGAGAATTGTGGATCAGGCGATAAGGAAAAGGACAACCATGAAACCGAACTGAACTAGAATTAAACCTACAGACAGCTTGGCAGGCATTACAAGATGGTTCAACCATCCAGTGTTTGGTCCTGACCATGCCAGATCGGATTCTTGCGGTATGTGAAAAAAAGGGTTGTCACTGCAAGAAATGATGTTGAAAGACTAGGAAAGGAAGGTACCACACATCATATGTTGTTATTTTTGTTTGGGTGTTTCATACAACTTCACCCTAGTATATATATATATATATATTATATATATACTAGGGTGGTCCTTATTTACATGTCTAATTTTGAGGTTAGAAAGAGGTGGCTCCCAACCCCTGAAATGGTGGCATATAATGTAAAAACGCTTGGGTAGAAATTTCATTTGAATCAATTAATATTTAGAGGTAGCTCAAGGACTTCAAAGTTTTACTCTATATCCCTATGAGACCATGGCATTTGGGTCCCTCCAAACTATATCGTTGGGTATTAGCCGTTCAAGACGGGGGTGTCATGGTTGCCAAACCACTCACTGTTGCCCAATCAAGGTCTCCTTTTTGCTGTCGGGAAAGCTTCGGCGATGGTCAGCCACAACTTGAAGAAGGAACTGCAGTTGTTCTTCATCTTTTGTATGCCTCTGGTTGAAATTTTGTATGAGAGCTACTGCGCGTTCAGCATTATCATTGATCACATTTATGCTAGAAACATCTCTTGTAGCGTCTTGGAATGAGGGAAAGGAATTCCAGTTATTAGGATCTTTCTCCAAGAAATCCTGCGGCAGGTTGAAATAAACGAATAGCTTCTTCGATTGTTTTGAGGCGAAGGCATCCAGGGTCATTGTCGGATTGAAAGCTGTTCTGTTGAACTTTTTTCGTGCATCCTCATCTCTTTCTTTGGACTCCATAACCTTGATTATAGCCCTCTTCGTAGCCACAGAAACTTCTGGATCAAACAGCGCTAATGCAACCAAGCTCTTAGAGAGATACCACAAGTGGTCACTGAATTTGGCTGTTGTAGCCTTTGCAATCATTGTATCTGGATAACTGGACAGAGCCTTCATCAGATTCAGATCCTCCAGCGGTGCAGCTGCTGGCAATGGAGCACGGAACCAGGCCCTCATGTAAGTGGTGACGGTGAATACGCAGATATCCCGTAGGCTGCGCCCCTCCTGGGCTGTTAATTTAAACTGTTTCCGGAACATCCATATCTTGAAGAAATACAACACTTTCGATAACCAGCGAGCGTGATGCATGGCGCCAGGAGCTTTAAAAGAGTGTTGAAAGCCATGGGACTCTGCTCGACCCAAGAAAAGAAGAGCTAACTCTAGGAACTCTTTGTAGTCATCCCTTGCATAATCTTGTGACAGCTGGTACAAAGCGAAGTTGATCAGACTGGGACGTTGTTCTCTCGGGGATGCTTCAACTTCCTGGTCATCAATACCCGATAAAAACTGACTCGTATCCAGTGAGGCCAGAAACGCTGAAATCTTTTGAACAAGAGGATTTCAGGCCCAGAAGTTGGTCCCATGCAGGCCTGGAAAGCTGCACCAAAAACAAGTTCCATGATGTGATGTCTGCATGGCAAGTAGAGGAGATCTCTTCCAAGTTTTTGTTCTAAAAGGACGCAAGCCCCGGAGTGATGTCTCATATTTGATGCGGTAGTGTCAAAACTCATTCCAACAACTCTGTCACTCAATTCCCATTCCTGCAGCTTATCCCGCACGGCCTGTGCTTGGTGTTCTCCAGTATCAGACGGAATTTTGGGGACTCTAAGAAGCTGTTGCACTCCCAGTCCAGACACTAGAACAGAGAGCCGGTCCACACGCTCTTTCCCTGTGAGGTCCACTAGGAGTTTGCCATCCCAGTGAATAATCAAGGGAACATCGTCTACTACTTTTTTTTTCAAGGTTTCTGCTGTCTTGGCACGATGACGCTCCCGAGCTCGCTTCACTGATGACCGATTAATGGCCAGTTTTCTCAAGTCATGTCCCAGACAGCGGGCAGTTTCCGCTATTACAATTGTTGCCTTTCTGTCACTGATTGAAAAACGGTCTAAAGCTGAAGCAAGTGCGAAGTCAAAATGTTATTCACTCCACGGCTTCGTTTTGGAAGAGGCTCACCACCACAGGTTTCTTGTGGTTCATCTTCTGAAGAATGTTCGTTATTGCTACTTGATGACGCCAGCATTCCAATAGAACAGGATGCTTCCGCTTCTTCTTTGGCTTTCCGTAGCTGCATATCTTGAGCTGCTTTTATGTTTGCAACTTTTTGCTCCGTTTTTGACAGTACGGTATCCACAGAACCCATCGTCCCACGTCTGCCTGGCTCCCGTTGGGCTAGCAGGAATTGGCTATCCTCTTCGTTTTTGATCAGTTGAATAGCATTTTCATGAGCAATGTCGGAAAGGTTCTCCATCCGAGATTTGAAATCTTCTTCCTTCCTGATTTGTGTTTCTGAACGCTGGTTCTTGTTTTTTCGAAGCAGCTGCCATTCTTTTTTAACTTCATTATTTTTCTAACAATGTGATCTTTCCGTTTTACGGGGACTCGAGCGTGGGCCCAAAACTCCAAAATTTCATTCATCACATCAGTGGCTGCTTCACGAATTGGTTTATGAAGCGAAATATGATTGTGGAGGAAGACTGCAAGGACCTCTCCGATGATGGGAGCTTTTGCCCTGTCAGCTTCTCCGACGTTTTGTCCACAAGGTAAAGCGCAACATTGCTTGATCTCGTGTGTTTTGCCATCATTACAATACAATTTGCTAAATAAATACAGAAGTTATTTCGAGTCACTATTCCTAAAATATTAATCAAATTGCAAAACAAAGTTCAAAGGATGATGAACGCTTAACCCTATTATCTCAGATAAGCACTGAGCAGATACGCTTGTAAAGTGCCAGCAGCTACACAACACTCATATCCACGTAGCAGCAAGAGAGACACTGAACTGTAGTGCATTGCGCTGTATGTCAGGCAGCGCATACATACCACGAGTAATGGGATGCCATCTATCGCCTACAACAAATAATAGAATTGTGCATATTAATGCTAAATTACAAAGATGCTAAACATTTTTTTATTGAATTACATGTCATGTTATTGAAAAACATCTTGAGATAGTACAGTGGAGCCCCGTAGTGATCTAATTTCAGGAACTATTTACAAACCTAATTTTAATTAGTTGTGTAAAAAACAACTCGATCTGAAGAGGGTTAACACTTCATATTTAACCGGCATGCATATGGGGCAATGGCAAATTGGCGGGCAAACTTCTGTTCGTTTGAGCTACCTGTAAAAATTGATATTTTCAAGAAATATTTTGAGGTTGGGAGCATGATAATTCAGACATTCGAAAATAAGGACCAACCTAGTATATACTGTATATATATATATATATATATATATATATATATATATATATATATTATAATATATAAACAGATTTAAGCATTCTAATCTACGTTGGTAGTTTTGCATTTCTTATTGAAGGGATCGATTTTGTGATTGTACTAATTCCAACCTTTCTATCCTTCCCAAGGGACGGAGACCAAAATTGTACACAATACTCGAGTTGAAGTCAAACTAGGGAGTTGTAGAGACATTACAATCTCCTTATTTCTAAATTGGAACTGTCTTTTAATACAACCTAGTATTTTTAAGGCTCTCTTTTCGACTTCTGCAGAGTGCTTTGACGATTTGAGATCATTACTGATATAAACTCCCAAGTCTTTCTCTAAATCAGTCTCAGTCAAGTTCCTCCCCAACAGAGTAATCGGTCTTCGGGTTCTTGTAACCTATGTGCATTACTTTACATTTGCCTAAGTTGAATAGCATCTGCCAAGTAGCAGACCATTCGCTCAACCTATCAAGATCATTTTGAAGTGTTCTTGCGCCCTCCTCATTACCCACACTATCTCCTAACTTGGTATCGTTTGCAGATTTATAAGTTGTACTTGGAGCCCAACGTCTATATCGTTAATATAGATGATATAAAGTAAAGGACCCAGAGTGGAGCCCTGTGGAACCCCATTGGTGATGGGGGGCCACTCCGAAGCCACTCCATTTATTACCACTCTCTGCTTTCTATCTCTTAACCAATCTTCAATCCAGTTGGAAATGAGCCGGTAATTCTTAGTCCTCTACTTTAGTCATCAATCTATCGTGAGGGACTTTGTCAAAGCTTTTTGAAAGTAGAGATACACTATGTCTATTGCTTTAGTCGAATCATATAAAGTATACATATTATGGAAAATTATAACAGGTTTGTTAGACAAGATCTATGTCGCCTGAATCCATGTTGAGAATCAGAAATTAAATCGTTTGATTCCAGGTGATACACAATACGTTATGTAGTAATGGGTTCCAACAGCTTGCTGACAATTGACGTTAAACTGATCGGCCCGTAATTACAAGGATTTTGCCTAACACCCTTTTTAAAGAGTGGCGTTACATTGGTAATTTCCAGTGTTCCTAGAGAATCGACATTTAAGGAGGACTAACATGACTAACGCTTGAAGTTTAAAGATAACATTTCGGAAGAAACCTTCTATCTTCAGTAACTAAAATTACAGGACAAAAGCAATTAAAACCTACACAAAACACCTCACAGCAAAACAAGTCTCGTACATAAAACTTAAAATTGTTACAACCAAACTAATATATGAATGTAACACAAAATTAAGAAATTAAATACAGGAAAGTATCACTTAAGAATTTTGGAGTCTCTCCGGAATTATAAGATGCAGCCTTCCCTTAATGAATATAATTGGGCATATGAACTCAATATTATTAAGTCTGACGCATCATATACTAATTTAACAACTGAGAACCTTCTCGAGGTCACGAGTTTCGCAGTGCTCACGGATAGCGGAATAGCATTAATTTTAAATTTAAAAGGTTTATGACTGAGGTAATGAGTTCCCAGAGTGGTGAAGGTTATTTTCCTGAAAAGGAAGGTCTGAAAGGTATTGTTAACTTTGTGAAGATTTACATCAAGAAAAGCTAACTGAGAAGTGCTTTCATCTTCTTTAGTAAAGCTAATATTATTATGCTTGGAGTTAAGGTAGTTTAAAAATAAATTACTGTGGGAAGCATGTTTAAGTAATAAAAACGTGTCGTCCCACATACCTACAGTAAAAAACAGGTTTGAATTTTAAAGGAAACTCGTCGAGCCAACGTTTATTCGTGGAAGCATAAAAAAAATATCAGCCATACTGGGGCCCAAAAGGGTTCCATAGCTACACCATCTATCTGCTTATATAGGGAATTATCAAACATGAAGACTGTATAAGTAACAGGCAAAGTAACATGGAGAAGTCTTTCCTACTAAAATCATCCAACAAATAGAAATCCTTCAGCAATAAAGACTCCGTACAAATATCAACCGTTTCACAGACTGGTACGTTTGTGCAAAGTGACAACATCAAAGCTAAACATACTCTTAAATAAACTATCAACATTAGGAATATTAGTAACGTTCTACAAAACTGAAAGAATTTGATATTGTAAAATCATTGGTCATTAACATGGATTTCAGCTAATGAAGATGTAAGGTTTCTTCAGAAACCTTTAGTCATTAAACTGCTACTTCAAGCGTTGGTCATCGTATTTCTCCTTTTATATTTATATACAGTATATATATATATATATATAATGTGAATGGTACCGTTAGACATATATCTGAAATCTTAACATATATTTTAATCAGCAAAACGGTGATAATCATCATTAATTAACTACAGTATAGTGCCAAGTAGAGTATTTATACGTTATGTAGTTTACACAATTACAGTACAATAACTCAGCATTAAGCTTAAAAGATATGTAATGTTGAATCCCCAAAATCTTTCTCCGAAATTACTTTGGCTGCAAGCGAAAATCGTGTAAATTTCTGCTTCGCTATCTTTAATCCTACGCGTAGCAAAGAAAATGATATTCGGCTCGAAGGATTTGTAAACGAACAATTTTTACTTTTAATTATGTTTAGCTTTTAGAGTTCTTTAGGAGCTTTCTAATGACATATAACTCGCCCATATACGATAGTTAAATTAGACATTGTTCTGTGAGTAATGATAAAAAAGATAGGGTCCGTGTAGCGGTGGTTTCCTACAAAAAGAAATGCGTCAAAAACGGCGCATAGTGGAGACACCATAATTTTATTTTCCAGAAGGTAAAGGAGCATACCTAAAATCCATTAGTAAAACGTTACAGATTTATTTTTTTGCACTTTGATGGGATACAACGAGATCATAAAAAGAGCGAGAAAGCTTGGTTAGAGTAAATGTAGAGATCAACATAGGGGTAATTTTTTCCAAAAGTTTCAACATGATCCGATGAAAAACGAGCCGTATGGCCTTGACCAAAGGAAATTTCAAAAATCTCTGGACGAAAACTTATATTTCTGCGAAGCAGCAATATAATGTAATGAATACAATTTTAGCTCCGCAACAGTTGAGCGAACGATGCAAAGACAAACTCACATCACGCTTTCTATGAAGCTCATGAGCTAACTCGGGTAGCGGAACAAGTCGACCTATATAATGTCGATATGCATAAGGTCGATCTGCATAACGTCGACACGCATAAGCTCGATCTGCACAAAGTCGATATTAAAAAATTAGTTTAAATTAGATTAAGTTGGGTTACGATCAATGTTCCCTCTAATTTTTTTTAGTCCGTGTGCGCAAGAAATTTTCGTTGTGCATACATTTAGATTCATGGTGAAAAATTGTGCAAACTTTTCTGAGCGCTATTATCTTCAAAATGAAATATATATCAGGTCGTCCCATAAGTAATGTCATTTTTTACGATAGATTAAGTTTAAACTAGTCCTACTCGGTTTAAGCATAAATTTTTCGAAGGTTATATCTAAGAGGAGATCTATCGTGTTTCGCTACATACTTTACAGACCTTGACCAGTGAACACGTGTGTTTTGCTTTATGTGAACCCCTCATAAACATGGCGGTATCAGAAGAGCATATCAGGCATATAATGCTTTACGAGTTCAAAAAGGAAATAGTGCTACTGAAGCAACGCGAAACATTCAGGACGTTTATGGCAACGATATTCTGCATGTGAGGAAATGTCAAAGATGGTTTCAAAAGTTTAGGAATGGTGACTGCTGTTTGACAGATGCAGCACGCCCTGGACGCCCTACTGAGTTTCATGATGACCTGCTGTTAGCCGCACTTGAAGAAGACTGTTTAACAACTGTCGAAGAATTGGCCCAGAAACTCAATTCATCCCGTCCACCATCCATCGACATTTGCAACAACTCGGGAAAGTGCCTAAGTTAGGAAAATGGGTGCCACATGAATTGTCGGTCGACAATCTGAGGGTGCGGGTAAACATTAGCACAGCTCTTCATTCCCGTGAACTCCAAGATCCGTTTTTGCACCGTTTAGTGACTGGTGATGAAAAGTGGATACTGTACCAGAATGTTAAGCGCCGTCGACAGTGGGTTTGTGCCGGAGAATCAGCGACACCACAGCCAAAACCAAATCTTCACCCTCGGAAGGTGTTGCTTAGTGTTTGGTGGGATAAAGGTGGTGTAATACACGATGAAACCTTACCACACAACCAAACAATCACCGCTCAAATCTACTGTCAACAACTGGATCGATTGAACACAGCACTAAAAGAAAGAGACCTTCTTTGGTTAATCGGAAAGGAATCGTGTTCCACCACGACAACGCACGTCCTCATACCGCTCGGATCACTTCCGCAAAAATTGAGGAGCTTGGGTGGGAAAAACTTCCACATCCTCCAGACCTTGCGCCTTCAGATTATCATCTCTTCAGGAGTCTGCAAACTATCTTGACGAGAAACAGTATACTTCTTTAGATGACCTGCACACCAGTCTTTGTACGTTTTTTGCCTCAAAACCGCCTGAATTTTAAAACATGGCATTGAAAAGCTTGTAGGACGTTGCGGAGTGTCATTGATTCCGATGGAAAATATATACTAGATTAAAAAGTTTCAGTTGAGTTTTTTTTTGTCCTTCAAATTCCGATCTAAAAAACATTACTTATGGGATGACCTGATATAAATATTAAATACTTAATAAATATTATTTCCATAAGGTGATAGCTTGATCATTACTGTACTATTAAATGACTATTAAAAAAACTGTTTACAATATTATATATTCTTAAAAAAGAAACCATTTTATCCATTCTAAAAATATGAATAAAATAAAAAATAGTAAAATAAAATTCAACAAAATAAAGAAATAAAATAAAAATTAACATTAATTGAAATGACTATTTTAGTTATCATTTCTTAAAAACAATTTTAGCATTTAGCAATTTAAAACAGACTATCAAGATTAATACAGGATTTTATCCATTCACAAAATAGGAATAAAATAAAAACATTTTATTTTTTATGAATTACGAGATAATTACTATTCGTTTTAATGCAAAAATAAGAAAGAGAAGGTTTATATTCAATGCGTTAACGTATGAAAGAAAAAAAATGCAAATACATAGAGTAAAAAAAATCCATATTGCGTAATTGCGCGGACGTCGGCGAAGTCGAGCGGAAGGGGTTAATACTTAAAAGAACAGATAGAGTATGTTGATGCAAATGGTCAGACCTTGTGTGACGGTATATTTTTGAAATTACTTCATTTACTGTCGTGACTCATGATACGCTTGAACCTGTGCGCATTTTATTTTGCTGTGTACGCGGGTTTCACAACGCGTGTGCGCGCGCACACGCGCACACCTTAGAGGGAACATTGGACTTACGATGTTACATTACGCCCCGTTAGGTTACGATTGATTAGGTTAGTCATTTTTATTGAAAATCTGAAATGTATATTTGAAATGTGAAATCCATAGATTTGCATAAGGTCGAACGTCAACATTACGAAATTCGATTTTGTTCATGTAACGCCGCCAAATTATCTATATTTTAAAGCTTAATACACGGAGTTCTGGAATCTACCTCATTAAATTTGGAAAAGGAGCAATAATACTTCGCTAGAATAACTCTAACAATTACTGTAGATATAAATTTAGATCAACTATCTTCTGAAACCTGAATTATATATAGCTTTCCTCTCGCTCTATCAATTTTAGAAAGCCTCATTAAAGAGAGAAATATATCTTTTTAAAATATTATCAGCTGCTTCATGATATGATTTAAGAGACCTTTCTTCAACGCTCTTTATGATTTATGCATTTCGAAAAATCGAATGATATACATTTCTGTGATGAGTTTATGGCTTTACATATATAAAAGAAATCTCTATATGCAATTAAACTCTCTCTCTCTCTCTCTCTCTCTCTCTCTCTCTCTCTCTCTCTCCTCATCTCTCTCTCTCTCTCTCTCTCTCTCCTATCTCTCTCTCTCTCTCTCTCTCTCTCTCTCTCTCTCTAATCAGAAAATTAATTTAAAAACTTTTTTAATTTGCTGAAACTCGTTCAGCAATTACTTAGTGCTCTTTACTCCGATATCAGATTAAAATACACGAAACTAGAGAAACTCCAATACAAAGTTTTAGAGTCACTGTAAATATAAACGGAATTAAGTATTAACCGAACAGTACGTTGTTTTATTCGACCATGCATTAAATATACCTTAAAGTTCTATACAATGAACTTATTATGGTGAAATTTTTCCATAACCTGTGTATCAACCATGCATTTCCCAATACTGAAATCTTAGCGTAATAAACAATATTATTTTAAATTTTATATAAATGAAAAGAACATGTCAGGCTTACAATATGTTCCCTTCCGAGCTAATAAGTAACAATGGCGCTTTTACAAACTTATCACGGAATGCCAAATTGGACTCTTATTTCGCACTTTCTTTGTTTCAAATTCTTTCCTGAATACCTTTTGGCACTACTCCTAACGACTTGCACCTTACATATTGGCTATAGGCTAGCCTACTGTAGGAAGGCCGCCTATACTATATTACAGTATTCTGATTTCGGATCTTTTTCAAATGGACGACCCCACGGGATTTAGCTGAAAATTTGTATACTAATAAATTTTTATATTCTAATAACAAAAATTACATTATTTTCCTGGAGAAATAGGCGCAAATTGCATTTATATGCGCACTAGTTTGCATGGCGCATGACCGTTATCTAGTTTACACTGCTCATGACGCCAGCGTACGAGGTTGCTGTGTGGCCCCCGGTTAATTGATTGCCCGGTTAAGTCAATTGAGGCCAGTTAGGTCAACTGTACGCCCTTGACGATTGGTTAGGTTAAGTAGTGATATTTTCGTTAAAACTAACGAAAATATCATGACTTAACTAACCAATCGTGAAGGGCGTACAGTTGACCTAACCGGGCATTCAATTGACCTAACCGGACATTCAATTGACCTAACCTGGCATTCAATTGACCGAGGTAACTCGCAGGTAGATAGATCACAGCACTGCATTATCATACGTTCACACTACAACAATAATATTCAGACTAAACTAGGTCTAAGCAGGCAACAAATAAACATTAATAACAACAACAAAAATTACTGTTTATGCGAGTTCATATGAGAAAAAGGTACGCAAATGAAGATTTATTTATTAAAATATTATTAAATATTGCAAATTTTAATAAATAAAGGATATTATTCCGCGTTTTATTTTGTAAACCCACTACATAACACTGCATAATTTAGATAACGGTCATGCGCTATGCAACTAATGTGCACATAATGCAATTTTTTCGTATGTTGCGAAATATTTCGTTCTTTTGCATTCTCCTCCCAACACTAATTTTTTTATATAAGTTGGTTTGGTTTTGGTTATGGTACTTTATTTTCCTTCCATTATAAAAAAAATTAGTGTTGGTATTAGGTTAGGTTAGGTTAGGTTACGGTAAAAACAGCCCGCCCGCCATTATAAAAAAAAAATTAGTGTTGGGAGGATAATGCAAAAGTACCAATATTTCTTCAGGAAAATAATGTCATTTTCGTTATTAAATATAAAATTTATTAGTATAAAATTTTCAGCTAATCCCGTGGGGTCGTACATTTGGAAAAGATCCCCGATTTCATATAAAATTGGAGAATAATAATATGTATTATTCTGAGATTTGGACAGTAAGCTTCGCATGGGTTGGAGTTAAGTTCATGGAAAATTTCACCATGCTAAGGTCATTTTGTAGAACGTTACGATGTGTGTGTAACGGGTTACACTAATAAAAACCCCTTTCCACCATTCAGTTTAATTCTTGAACAAATCCTACCAAAATGATATTTCCACCACCTAATATTTGTTCAAACGCAATAAGACAGTTTTCTCGCAATCTGTAATCCTAACTTTCTACTGAACTTGGCAAATTAACTTATTATACATTTACTGTTAACTTTTTACTTTTATAACCCTATTTATAACCATTTGCATATATTTTAATGAGTTAATTGCCCTCTTATTATTTATATATTTTATATATTTTTGGTTCCATTACGATTAATCAACGTGTCGTATATTATAATTACTCGTTCACTTTCATTATCTTAACATATCTTTTGTCTGAATATATTTAATTACATTAATTAATAACGGGTGTGTATAAAGTAAGGCGAATGAGGAGACAAATCCGATTTGAATTATATTAATGCGAGTGAACATGGACGAGTAATATTTCATAGTAAGGTTATAATAAGTGTTGAAAATGTTTTCGAGAGTTAAAAAGCAAAGTTGAAACTAGTTTAAACCAGTTCAAATCGGATTTCTCTCTTCACTCGCGTTACTTTATAAACAACCTCAGTGGCAGATTACACCAGTACACATTTGAAAACTTGTCGAACGATTTTTTAGAAACTAGTTGGTGATTCTCTATATATTTGAGTGCGCTGATCTCAAAAATAGTTAGTTTTTCCCTATCACGTATGGTTTTTCTTACTACAGGGTGTGTCATAAATCCCCCATTTATCCCCAAATGTGAACCATCTTATCGAGACCAACATTGATTGCACATGCTAAACCATAAATTTTGTTGTTTAGACTACAGTAACGCTTACATCATAATGTAGGGTAAATATATATAACAACCAGTCCCGTTCCCAGCAAAATACTCTCTCCCCTCCCATCAATGGGTGATTAACATTTGGGGACAGATGAGGTATTACAACACCCCTTGTAGCGCGAAATCTTTAGGTGATAGAGTAAAACCTAATTAAAGCAGAATTAAATAGCTCCTAGCTCTTGGACAAGCATATTGCTTGTTTATGAAAGAATAAAAAAATAACTGAAAGAAACAAAATATATTTACCTTCTTTACTTGCAAAGATTTCAGGACTTATTCCAAAGACTTAAGTATGTGTCGGATGCCAATAAATTGTTCTCCTGCAATCTAGACCCCAAAAGTTCTGCAGAGTCCTTAGGCAGATTCAAATCCCTGACTAAGTCATTTAGTTCGGCTTGGGTTAATGGTTTAGGATCTCGGTCAGCTGTTGGCTGTTCATAAACATCATCATTGTCTGGATTTGGAGCTGAATCAGAATCTGAATTGTGTTGATCCAGACTCTCGGGTGGGCGGGGAATAAGAACTTCTGGACCATGGGGTACCGGCCTTTTTGCAGATGGACGACTTGGGTACTGAAGGCTCTCTTTATTCTTTGCATTATAACCTTTAACATTGCAAGAACAGAAGTAGCAGTCGTCGGTATGGTTTCTAGGCTCGCGCCATACCATAGGGATCCCAAATGGCAAACTTTTCTTTTTACCTTTGCTCCAATTCCTTAGTGCCGCAACACACGTAAGACAAACCTTGTGTGGAGCCCAACTTTTGTCTTGATCTCCTAATTTAATTCCAAAATAAGCATGATAAGCTCTCTTAATGAAGGTCGTTACATTTGTCCTTTGTTTTACAACAACATACCGACCACAAATATAACAAAATATGTCTGGACTATGGGTACATCCTCTAGAAGCCATTATTAAAATTTTAAAGACGTAATGTTAGAATTCTATCTGAAAAATATGAAAAAACGAAATTAATTAAAGATAAAAAAGGTAAAAAATTACAAAACGCCCCAAAATTGTTTTGCTAATAACTTTAAAAACTGTGGGTGATAGAAAAAAACTGGTAGCATTTTTTAATTCAGCGCAGCGAACTGCTTCAGAATCACAACTCAAAATAAAGAAATCGATTTTCATGCAGACCGGTGTTATCATTGAGGCAATTAAGGCTGAAGCCTCAGGCCCCACGCTTGAGGGGGGGCCCCAATCAAAGTGAATCTAGTTAATCCGTTAACGCCGAACGTTTTTGTAGGGTTAAGTCTAAATGCATGTATTTAAAACGGTACGTATTCGACCCAGTCGGCGTTAGATGGTTAAATCATGACTGTAGCAGTGAACTGATCATATATCAAATGCTTTTGCAGCATGGAGTGAAAGATATCTTTGCTAATGTGGAAATAGCTTTTCGAATGTATCTACGCCTCATGGTCTCAAACTGTACTGATGACCGCAGCTTTTCAAAGCTGAAGCGGATAAAGAACAAAGATAGAGCAAAAATGAAGCAAGAACGGCTGAATATGCTCTCACTGATGTACATAGAAAGTAACATTTTGCGGGAACTGAGTTTCGACGATATAATTCGAGATTTCGCAAACCAGAAAGCTCAAAAGGCAAACTTCTTTGATTAAATATGACAAAGTTTAGAAACTGACAAATTCCCCGTTTTATTTTACGTTTTATAGGCCCAAAAGTAAAGTTTATTTAATACCGTTTTATTTTAGCAAACGGCAAAATACAGTGTGTTAAAGCTCTTTTACGTTTTTTTCTCAAT
This sequence comes from Bathynomus jamesi, assembly GCA_023014485.1. Taxonomy (NCBI): domain Eukaryota; kingdom Metazoa; phylum Arthropoda; class Malacostraca; order Isopoda; family Cirolanidae; genus Bathynomus; species Bathynomus jamesi. The sequence goes on from JAJOZX010002517.1 coordinate 510,726, forward strand.
TAGCCTAAGCACCGTACATGTAATTCGTGTAAATGTAATATGTACTTTTTACATGTACATGTATTGTTAAAAAATATGGAGCTATTGAAGAATAGGGACCCCAGCCTTCTTTAGTTAGCTTTATAAAGCTAACTAACGAAAATATCATGACCTAACCTAACCAATCGTCAAGGGCGTACAGTTAACCTAACGATTGGTTAGGTTAGGTCGTGATATTTTCGTTACTTAGCCTTGCAAGCCTAACTAAAGAAGGCTGGGGTCCCTATTCTTCAATAGTTCCAACAATACCAAAAATATCTATAGAAAAGCCCCCCCCCCAAAAAAAAAATTTAGTCTCAGGCCCCAAGTACAGTTAATCCACCCCTGCACACCTTGTATTATATTTTGCCCGTTTATTTTAACTTTTTTAGCACTGATGGTGAGAACTAATTTTTCGAAACGTTTGCTAATAAAACTTTAACATGCACCGTCTCTTCGTCCTTCTATGCTTCACTATATACTTGTATACATATTAAATTTCTGGCTGAAAAATGATTTACGATTGTTATATAATATATATATATATATATATATATATATATATATATATAACAATCATAAATCACTTTTCAGCCAGAAATTTAATCACAAAGTTCGCTGCTGCATATAGACAGAAACACGGAAAATTAATTCATAATTTTGCTCTCTCAGAAACTTTGTCTGAATTCCAAATCATGTTTTAACAAGTTTTGCGCACGTGGCTTTAATTAAACATGTTTCCAGCAAAATTTAATGATAGATTATACGTTAACTGATACGTGATTTTTTGCTGAAAATTAGGTTGAATTACTGTTATGCGTCATGATGATGATGATGATGATGATGAGAAAGGATTTATGTTGACTGCTTTAACGTCTAATAGCGTGTATATTTATGTGTATGTATATATAACGTCACAGGTCATTCTTAGCACTTCGTATATAAATGAAGAAATATTGGATAGGAAGTTTCCACCACACTTTCAGAGAGAATTAAGAGTGAAGTTTGTCCGACGAATTGAAGGGAATTTTCATTTCTTCTAAAATCGTTGCAGTTGAAATCAAATCGAATACGTAAATTCTTCCTCTAATTTTGTTCCGAAATGTCTTGAACTGAAGTCACAGTGTCATAAACAGACCTCAGTTCGATAGACAACTTCATGTTGAGAAGACCTCACGCACAAATTCGCCCAATTTCACCGATCTAGGAATGGTTCAGTTAATGAATTTTAAACACAGCAAGAATGTATTGGAACAGAGACTGTCTGGTTACTCAATGGTGCTGCAGCGTCTAATATTCAGACCTACCAATCTGAGGGTATGTGAATATAATTTAACAGTCATACCTATTTACACTGTTATCAGTTATCAAGTCATAAAAGAATTCTAACATCATTGTCATGGTCATGCTTAAACAGTCGCTGCTTAACTAAATGCGATTCATGAGAAGTTAGTTCGCACCAGCTTGAAGTACAGACACCCACAGCAGATATTCTGGGGTGTTAGCTTGGTGTAAATACAGAACAGCATCAACCTTTATTCTGAATTTTCAAAAACAAATTAAGAGTTCCATAAAGTTCATAAGAAGCGATTGTTCATAGTGTGTGTGTGTGTGTGTGTGTGTGTGTGTGTGTGTGTGTGTGAAGTCTCTCTTGGAGGTAAGTTCGAAGTATTAGTGAAAAAGCAGACTCAAAATCTACTTTTCTCTTCACATTCGATAAAAAAGGGCCGCTGTTAAAGAAACTGTGCCGAAAACAATTATGAGTGTGTCGGAGTATTTTCAGTCACCATTTTTCTAAGATCCCCCATCCAAGCACTGAACAGACCGAACGTCGCTCAACCTCGCTGATCTAACGGGAAGTGGTGTTACGACATGGCCACGAAGTAGCCATTTCATCATTCAACTCAACCTTCTCTCTCGTATGATGGCTCAAATTGTCGGATTCATAAAACCTATCATCGCATTTTTTTTTTTTATCCACCGTCCACATTCATTTTAAAGTACATCTTCAACATTAGTGCGAACAATCAATTTTTTCACAATTATTTTAAGTATCTGAAGATGTTCTTAGTTCACCATTCAAAAGTCAAGCGACCTTCTTAGTACAAATTACACATAGTTCCTTTCTCATATGAACGTGTACACACACATACACACACACACGTGCGTATCTCCGCATAAGCGAACTACCGACTTTAAATCCATATCTTTAAAAAAACTAATTAACCAAACCTAATTTAGCATAACCTAACCCAACCTTAATGCCATCAAACCGAGAGAAGGAGAGAAGGACGTGGTAAGTGTTTACGACGCAACTGAGGGCTCGAAGGTTGTTTTCTACTGCTTCATTAAATAATGAGGTACTCGCGGAACTAACTTAATTAGGATCAACATATCTTCTTACCGACAGTAAAAATGTTACTAGATTTTTTATATTAATTTTTTAATGTTCCGAGGTACCAAAAGTGTAACTTCACAAATAAAATGAACTCACTACACCTGTGAATTATCACACACTCGACCTCAGTTATGCCCACTTGATCACACACACACACACACACACACACACACACACACAACACACACACACACACTGCCATTCCTTATAATATTCATAATAATCGGAAAAAACAAAAACTTGTTTCCCTAACGATCATTATGACTTCGAGAATAGAAATAATTTTCGAAAAGAGGAAATAATTTACGAAAATAAACGCTTTGTTATCTTACATTAAAGGTCATATTTTACCTCTCTAATCGCTGTGTTTATGACTCATTAAAGACGGAAAATTTACCTCATTAGTTCTGTTACCTGGCGCGCGCGCGCACGCGCGCGCACACACACACACACACACACACACACACACACACACACAGAGTTCCCAAAAGATGGTCACCTTTTCACCGAGCCAACAAAACAACTAAATGAAACAAAAATCATATTAAACCCTTTATATTGTCTTTAAAATGAGAGGTAGTTTATTTAAATCGGGTGAGTTGTCTTTGTACAAATTCAACTTAAACAATAGTTGTTAAAAATTAAACAAGAACTCGAGCACGAAAGCCGGGAAATAGACGACCGCGTACAGCAAAGACTCCGGCAAACATTTAATCTGTAAGTGAACTTATTTGCAGCCACGAAGACAATCCTCGATCAAGTTTGCGTGTGCGGAGAACTGCTAATTTCACCGGTATTAAAGAAGTTTCTCGTTTCAGAAAAATATTCATTGTTTTTGTCGATAAAGGTCCGAAAATTGATTCAAAACATTACTTTGACGATATCTTGAGTAAGATGTTGCGTGAAATTGAAAGTTACAATGAAAATTATGTTTTTCACCAAGACGGCGATCCATCTCATCGGTCCCGGCACGCCATTCCATACTTGCAAGAGCAATGTTCCGACTTCATCGCAACAAAAGATTGCCCTTTAAATAGTCCGGATTTAAATTCAGACGACTATTTCGTATGGGGGACGTTTAATTGACAAAGTTTACATACAAAATATCCAAGATGGCAGTCAACTTTGAGAGCGCATTTTAACAGCGTGGAATGAGCTCGATGAATACGCCATTTTTAGAGCATTTACACATTGGAGCACAAAGCTACAATTAGTCATTGATAATAATGGAGGATATATATTGAACACTTGTTGCGTTAATGTTTTATTCAATTTGTTTTTGTTCATTGTAAACTTCTTTAATGTTCGGCAAAGTTTCTAATTACCCTCCTTGTTAACTTTATTTTTTAATGAATTCTGTTCAAATTGAATTTGTAAAAAGACTTCTCATCGAATTTAAATAAACTACCTCTCATTTTAAGGACAATATAAAGGGTTTAATATGATTTGTTTAATTTAGTTATCCTTGGAATTGCGGTTTTGTTAAGCCTGGTGAAAAAAGGTGACCACTTTTCCACTTTTTTGCAACACAATATATATATATATATATATATATATATATATATATATATATATATAATATATCGCCATTTTATTCAACTGACAATTATCAATTACTAATAATAAGAACCAAATTTAGAAAGTAGCTAAAACCATCGATCAAGAGGCAGAAATTCTCAAAGCTTAAATAAAATGTGAAAATTAATTGTTGATTCGGAAAAAAAAAAAAAAAATTCTTAACTAAAATTAGGAGAATTTAAAATTTGTAATCTTCATTTTGAAAATGATTCATTTCTTTGACACGAATTTGCACGACGGTCACTGCACATTTTCAAGACTTTTTATCATTCCTTTTTAGTTTTATTGATTCTGGCAATGATTCCCTTATGAGGTGTACTGCTGGAGACAACGAAAGGACTTGGAATTTTTTTTTTTTTTCCCTTGTGGGTTTGCATCAGTCATTCATTCATTTCACGTGTTTAATTGTGAAATTAATACCACAGGGTGGGCCAAAAGTCACGGAAGGATTTATTTTTATTATAATTTCTTTATTTTTAAATAACTTTGTATTTTTATTTCTTTCAGAGATAAAGCAGCCCACGGAGATTCATTATGAGGAAATTTACCACCGACCAGGGCGTAAAAATTGTTGAATTTTATTACTCGAGTAGAAAATCAGTAATTGAAACTCAAAGAAAATTTCGCAGACATTTTAATGTTAGAGAAACACCATCAGAAAACACGATTCGGAACTTGAGTGCTCGTTTTCAGTCAACGGGGTCTGTTCATGACTCAACCCGCAGTGGAAGACCAAAAACAAGTCGTATTCCAGAAAACATTGAAAGTGTTAGGGAGAGTGTTAACGAAGACCCAAAAACATCAACTCGTAAACGTGCAATTCAGCTCGGAATGGCAAGATCATCATTGCGAAGGATAATGAATAAAGATCTGTTGCTGTTTCCTTACAAGATTCAAATGGTGCACGAAATTCAACCTCAAGATCCAGCACAACGACTAAGATTTGCAGCCGATGGATCACTTTTTAGAAAGAGTAAGACTTTGAAATGAAGTCAATGGGGGCCATTTGCAGGACATTATTTTTCACAATTAATTTAAAAAAACAAATTCCATGAATTAAACTACCATTTGCAATTTATTACATTAATTTGTATTTAAAAATAAAAAAAATATATAAATAAATCCTTCAGTGACTTTTGGCCCCCCTGTACATATATATATATATATATTGCAATAATAATTAGTTTGTAGTTCAGATGGTCGGAACACTACTTTTTTCCCCCATCAATGATTTTACATTTATAGTTAAGGTATTTCCACGAGTGAAAGTGTACCACCTGCATAAGAATGGGCGAATCCTACGTAATACACTAGTATGCAACATTAGGGTGTGTCGAATTTTTCAACTTTCAAATTCCAAATATGAGGGGTGCTAAAAAGTTGCAGCATGACTTAGGAATTCTAAAGATATTTTTGTTAATTTAATATAATTTAGTTTTGCTTGGTAAGAAGCTACATAAAAATAGTGACTTTTTTGACTTTTTTGTGGAATTATATAATAATTATTATATTAATAATTATATATGCTGTATATATAATGCACTGCTGTTTTTGCTTATTTCACAGGTTGAAACATATTCATCAGTGTGCTGAAGATTACTTGTCCGTCAGTGCTACCATCCTAACCAGTGGGAATTGACCTACAATGGCTTCTAAAAGGAGGACAAGACTGGGGACATTCACACATATGAGCAACCTAATTGGAACTGGTAGAGAGTTGTTGCCCTCTGAACTCCCAACTCTGCGAGACGTTCTGAAATATGGGCTACTGCTAAGAGAACAAAGTGGTGAGGATGTGAGAAACTACCCAGCAGCCAGTCTTGCAAAGGACATTTACCCTAAAGTGCTTGAAAAGTGGGAACGAGCAAACAGTTCTTTTGTAGCCCCCGTTGTAAATTCACGAGTCACAATCTTAAACAAGATCCAAGAGAGCTGGGAGCAGGCAAAAAACATATCTCTTGGGAGAGGAAAGCTACATGTCAAAGAGGCTTTCATTGCAAAACTTGACAAGCTTTTTGACATCCTCAGTTGCAAGTGTAAAATTGTTCTCTGCTCTGAATTTGGCTGCCTTGCAGATGCTGGTTGCAAAAACGAAACTCACATTAACTGTACGTGCCCTAGGGAGATGAAGATCCCTGTGAAGGAACTTGCTTTCATTAAAGGTCAGAGAGACAAATCTGGTTCTATTGGACCACATCAGATTGGCTTGCCAGATCAACCTGAGCACAACAGACAAGTCAAAAAGCAGAAGCGGCAAGAAGACGAAAGAAGAAGGCTTGCTGAATATAAGCAGACAAGTAAGCAGGATGTTTCAATGCCATCAAATGAAATAATTTTCTCTGATGATGAAAATGAAGAACAAATAGCTGATACTCAAGATGGAAAGGATGGAAGTTATGAAGTGACATTAGAAATACCAAGCACGTCTTCAACTTCCAATAAAAAGCCAGAGTACAACACATTAGAAATACCTAATGTTGCTATGCATAGCATCAGATATGGTGTTGGCCTGCGTGCCACAGCTGCCATCACCACTGCTGCCTTTATGGATGCTGGCTTGATCACTGAAGAAGACAAGAGACTTGTAGTTGATCACAATAAAGTCAAGAGGGCCCAAGAAAAAGTTATGAGATCCCTGGATCAGGAATTTGATGATCTTTGTAAGAAGGGTGAAATTGACTGCATCTTCTTTGACGGCCGTCAAGATACAACTAAAGTTACGCTGAAAGCGGACAATTCAGATCGTCAGTTCCCCAGCATCATCAAAGAAGAGCATTATTCTGTGTGCAGTGAGCCAGGTGGAAGATATCTCTACCACTTCACTCCTGAGAAAGGCTCAACGAGAAAAAAACCTGCTGAAGTTATTGCTGATAATCTTGTAGATTTCATGAAGAAGAAGGGCATTGATAAAAGCCTGCAGGCCATTGGAGGTGATTCTACAAATGTTAACACTGGCTGGGAGGGTGGTTCCATGCATTGGGTAGAGGTCAAGCTTTGCCGTAAGCTGATCTGGTTGGTTTGTGCCCTCCACACTAACGAGTTACCCCTGCGACACTTGATCACAGCACTGGATGGGAAGACCTTATCTAACAACAAGTGGACAGGTAACATTGGCAAGATGCTAGACACTGCAACCGAACTTGAAATTGATCCTTCATTCACCAAACTCTCAATTGGAGAGCCTCTTACTTCACTGAGTGACAATGTCGTAAAGGATCTCTCTACTGATCAAGCGTACGGGTATAGGATCACACAGGCCATAAGGACAGGAGAACTTCCCACAGATCTGGCGCTTCTTGAAATTGGTCCAGTGAGCCATTCAAGGAGGTTGACAACAGCAAACAGGCTTTGTCGCATATGGGTTTCAAAACATGGCCTTAAAGGCAAAACCCTCAACAACTTAAGACTGATAGTGGAATACATTGTTGGTGTGTACTACCCCAGTTGGTTCAACATCAAAGTAAAACACTCTTGGGTGGAAGGCCCACGCCACATCTTGTTTCAGCTGCGGCTAGTTAGGCTGCAAAAGAAGACTGTAGTGGATGCTGTTTTGCCAACCATCAAGCGCTCAGCATGGTATGCATTCAGCGAAATGATAATCCAGACACTCTTGTGCTCAGATGACAGTGAGGAGAGGAGAGCTGGTGTCTAAAAGATTGTTGACATGAGGGGTGGAGATGATGACACACTTGGAGATCTTTCTGTACGTCCCAGGAAGACACCTTCCATCAACCCCAGTGCTTCTTCCGTGTTGGAGCTGACAGACTGGTCTGACGGGGTATTTGAACCTCCTTTGACATGTAAACTGACTACAGCGGAAGTAAAGAAGTTCTTTGACAAGCCTATGCAAGTTCCACAGTGGCCCTGTCATGCTCAGTCAATAGAGAGGTGTGTGAAACAAGTCACAGAGGCAGCAGGCAGGGTGTATACACATGAGAAACGTGAGGGCTATATCAGAGGCCAAGAAGCAAGTCGGCGGCTGATGTCCAAGAACGAATCAAAGCAAGACTTGATGAAACTTGCTGTTTAAATATTTTTTTTTACTGATGTCTTTACTTTCTAATGTTGCTTTATGATTACAAGGATATGTTTTATGATTACTAGGATATGTTTTATGATTACTAGGATATGTTTTATGCAGAGAAACTAAAATTTTTATAGCATTACCTGACATTTTGAGAAGCTAAAATTAATAAATGTTGTTTTCCGAGAGCAATTTATGTACTTTTTAATCAAACGTAGATTTACCAAGCTAAGTGTTGAGCAATCACAAAAATAATAGCAGATTTGAATTCTTCACATCTAAAAACATATTTTTAAAACCCCTCAGTAAAGGAATTGGCAAAAATTAATTTTCACATCCCAAATTGACACACCCTAAATTGCAACATGGTACCCACTCAATATCTGAAATTATAAATACACTTATGCTATGTAGTTTAATTGCAGTTCCTGTACTACACATTAACTCTGTATCAAATGTTACTGAATTTAGTTATTATTAATTATTATTATTATTAATTATTATTAATCATTATTATTATTATTCATTATTATTGTTATTAATCATTATTATACCATGCAATTCTTTCTCTTTGTTTCTATATCTTTAAAGCTAGTGTAACTCCGCTGCTCTACATTATCTATGAAGATTTACCACACAACTCCATTCTGCCAATAAAGCATAAAATTTGCTTGTTGATGGCAGTTCTTTACTATGTAAATATATATATGAATACATTACCATCCTATCTGTCGGAATGTATAATGGGCATGTGTGTATACAGTATATGTATGCGGGTGCATATATATGAATATACATGCATGAACCCACATAAGTGTCTCTCTCTCTCATATACTGTATATATATATATAATATATATATATATATATATATATATATATATATATATATATATATATATATATATATATATATATATATATATAGATAGAGGGGGAGAGAGAGAGAGAGAGAATGTATGTATGTATGCTTTCTGTAGCAACTGATGTGCACATCAATTCCTATAAAAACAATAATAAATTGTAATACTGATATTATTATTGTTGTTGTTGTTGTTAATACTGTTTTATATTGCCTATTGTATTATACTCGTGTTGTTTATACATATACTCAAGAATGCACTGACTGTCGCACTATCATATATATATATATATATATATATATATATATATATATATATATATATATATATATATATATATATAGTTACGATAGAAATGTTCTTCGGGAACCTTATCCTCAATAGGAATATGAAAACAAGAGATACGACTCTCAACATTTATTGGCCAAACGTTTCGGTCCGCTCAGGGGCCATCTTCAGTGACTAAATAGAAGCATCTAAAAATAATCATAAAACTAAAGTAAATACAAATGTCAAACTGTACGATAATAAAATCTAACACAAAAAAAAGTTAAAAAGTTGCTAAAAAACTATCTGGATTATAAAAAAAATAAAAGTAAAATTAAAACAAACTAAAATTTCAAAAATTAAAAGTTTAAAAATGTTGTTTAAAATTTAAAAATTTAAAAAGGACTAACCTGGATGGTAAAAGTTACAAATAACAAGTGGAGAGAAAGGAAAAAACAACTTAAGTTAGTGCGTTGGTTACGTTTAAAAGGTGTTGGTTGGTTAGGAAGTATGTAATTTTATCGAGGAAAGGCTATCGTTTAGTTCAGGATTTAATTTCTTGATAAAAAGGGATTCTAAAATTTTAAGATCAAGTGAATTAGGAGCAGACGACAAAATCGCAAAGGAGTCCTGGGGGCACGGGTGGTCATAGGTCTCTGACATTTGTATTTACTTTAGTTTTGATTATTTTTAGATGCTTCTATTTAGTCACTGAAGATGGCCCCTGAGCGGACCGAAACGTTTGGCCAATAAATGTTGAGAGTCGTATCTCTTGTTTTCATATTCCTATTATATATATATATATATAATATATATATATATATATATATATATATATATATATATAATATATGTGTGTGTGTGTGTGTGTTATTATAAATGTCACTTTGTTTACCTTTTGTATGCCTTTTTTTAGATAAATGTATTTAAAAAAGTAACTAACTCGGTTATGCGGAGATCCGCAGAGAGAGAATTACAAGTACAAGAAGTACCTCAAAAGGCCTTACGGGCCATACCGATAGTAATGATTCAGACTGTTTAACCTCCTTCGCAACATCTAAGATCATATGACGGAGGGGACCTACAGCTTTATCTGGGATTCGAACCACGGTCGCTACATAATCTGGACATGGAGAACGATCTCCCATCCAACTACTACCCAGACCGAATGTCGCTTAACTTCGCTGATCAACGGGAAGCGTTGTTACGACATTGGCTACGACGTAGCACGGCCCATACCGAGGAGGTACCAATGGCAACGGGTGTCAGCGAAAAATTCTGTCACCCTCAAATAGTGTGCAAGATTCGGTCTAACCTTTTCTTGAACTGATCCACAGAGGAACTGTTCACAACTTCTGAAGGTACCCTGTTCCACGTGTCACAGATCTTATAGGTAAAGTAATTCCCACACACACACTAGTGCTAAACCGTTTCAAATCCAACTTCCAACCATTGTTGCGACTTAAGTTATCATTTAAACTAAACATTCTTCTAAAATCGACATCGTCGAACCCATGTAAGAGCTTGAAAACCTCGATGAGTTGACCGCGCAGCCTCCAAGTTTCCAGCAAAAACAAATTCAGGGCGTGTAAGCGTCGATTGTAGCCCATATGCCTAACGGAAGGGATTAACTTTGTGGACCTCGCCTGCACTCGCTCCAGCCTCTCAATATCTTTCTGAGGGTGGACGACCAGAACTGCACAGCATACTCCAGATGCGGCCGAACCAGGGAATTGTACAGAGATATCACAATCTCCTTGTTCCGAAATCGAAATTGCCTCCTCATGTAACCCAACAGCTTCTGGGCTTTATTTTCCACCTCTACGCACTCTTTATTAAACTTAATGTCGCTGCTAATTAGCACACCCAAGTCCTTTTCCAAATCAGTGGCGTCGATATTACTCCCCAACATCGAGTAGTCCGACTTGGGATTGGCGTAGCCAATGTGCATCACCTTGCATTTACCCAAGTTAAACGGCATTTGCCATTTTTCGGACCACTCTCCTATCCTACGTAGGTCCGAGCGCAGTTGCTCGATCGCTTCGGGTGTCCCAACATTGGCCCCAAGCTTGGTGTCATCAGCGAATTTGGCGATCCGACTGACGATGCCACCGTCGATATCATTTATGTAAATGATAAACAACAGTGGCCCCAAAACGGAACCCAGAGGAACCCCACTAGTGACCGAAGCCCAACCCGAGCTAGCCCCTTTAATTACAACCCTCTGCCGCCTATTCTTCAGCCAGTTTCCAATCCAGATACCTACTTCCCCATCCATATCCAGCGCGCGGACTTTGGCCATTAGCCGGCGGTGAGGTACCTTATCAAAGGCTTTCTGAAAGTCGAGATAAAGTATATCAATCGCCCTACTCTTATCGTACTCACTCTACATGACGTGGAAAAACTCGGGCAGGTTGGTGAGACACGACCTATGCCGTCTAAACCCATGTTGGGAGTCCCCAAGCAGCTTGTAGGAATCCAAATGGTCAACTATCCTATCCGCTATTATCCCCTCTAATAATTTACCAACAACCGAAGTGAGACTAATGGGACGATAGTTCCCTGGACTTTCGTGATCCCCTTTCTTAAAGATAGGGGTCACGTTGGTTTCCCTCCAGTCACCAGGCACCTGGCCTGTCTCCAACGATTTGTTGAAGACTGTGGCCAGGTGGGGCCACCTGATCGCGCACTTCCCGCAACACTCTGGGGAGGAACTGGTCTGGCCCAGGAACCTTAAACGCGCTCAGTTTGTCTATTCTATCGGCAACGTCTGTCGCGGTACACCGAACACTATCCAGGCGAGCACTGTCGTGCCTGACGCCTGGCTCGGGGATGACGCGGGTGTCCTCCCTGGTGGACACTCCCGCAAAGTAGTCATTCAGCACATTAGCGATGTTCGCATCGGAGGCCCGCAGCGCGCCGCTATGGTCCTTTAACGGGCCTATCATGCTTCTAATGGGCTTTCTACTATTAACATAACTGAAGAATTCCTTAGGGTTCCCCTTGCAAAGGCTTGCCACCCGGAGTTCTTCGTTACGTTTGGTTAGCCTAACCTTCGCCTTCATTTCCCTACACAGGCGGACATACGGCTCAGTGTTCTCATGGGAACAATTGGCCTTCGCCCTCCTATACGCAGCTTTCCTATTTCGGATAGCCGAAGTGATGTCCCGACCGAACCACTTAGGCTGCGTTGAAGCAGGGGTGACCAGTTTTTGAAGGTATGGCAGCAGACTGCAGAGAGAGAGAGATATTGGAAGTCGCAGGACATATGTGTTATTGGTTTTAAGTCCTTGCATCACTTCTATAATTAAATCCTCATATTTATATAATAATTGCGGAACCTTGCCAATATAAATTAATCCCAATTATGAAAACCGGTTTACAGGCATATATGTACAGTTGGAATATAATGCAGCAATCATATTATATACAAGTGTGATGATCTACAGATCTACAGAAGCTAAGGCTAACAAAGACCCCAAGATCCACTCTAAGGTTAGCCCGAGAGAAAGGAAAGAGTAGGGGGTTAAGAGAAGAGAATAAGGGGTTAAGTCAGTAGCAACACCTATCACTCGTGGGTTAACATTCATTCAGAAAAAGAGAAAACAGACTCACCATCATCATCCGCCGGCCACTGCCGACAAGTCAGAAAAATAGTCGAAGAGAACAGGAGAGGGGTGAAAGATGAAAAGAAGTAAAATAAGAACGCTTACAAACCATGCAAACACAGTCTTAACTCACTATCATACCGTGCAAACTACAGACATGCAAGTAAAAATATTCCCTGATAAAAATTACCTAACCTTTTCTAAAAGATTAACCTAACAATAGTGATAGTGAAGGACAAATCAGTTACGTTATTTAAACTCTAATAAATAACAATACACGAATAAATTTTATTATATTATGACATTATATTTATTTATATTAATTAATTAATAATTTAATTAATTTAAATTACTGATTTAAATATGAATGTACAGTACTTGATGTTTCGTAGGTCTATCGTTATTTCGTTTGAGTAGACCCTCATCGTGATGTCAGTATTTAAAAACCAAAAGAAATTCGAATATGAAAATATTTTTCAAAGTAAAATCTAAAATGAATAAAAACAATGAATAAAGAAAGGGTTAATGAGAGGAAAGACATTTAAATCCTTTCATCTGTCGCGTCAAACTGTCAACAGATAAATACTTTCTGCTTCTCTCTCTCTCTCTCTCTCGACATCGCTTCGGCTATCCGAAATAGGAAAGCTGCTTATAGGAGGGCGAAGGCCAATCGTTCCCATGAGAACACTGAGGCGTATGTCCGCCTGTGCAGGGAAGTGAAGGCGAAGGTTAGGCTAGCCAAACGTAACGAAGAATTACAGGTGGCAAGCCTCTGCAAGGGGAACCCGAAGGAGTTCTTCAGTTATGTTGATAGTAGAAAGCCCATTAGAAGCATGATAGGCCCGTTAAAGGACCATAGTGGAGCGCTGCGGGCCTCCGACGCGGGCATCGCTAATGTGCTGAATGAGTACTTTGCGGGAGTGTTCACCAGGGAGGACACCCGCGTCACCCCCAAGCCAGGTGTCAGGCACGAAGGTGCTCGCCTGGATAGTGTTCGGTGTACCGCGACAGTCGTTGCCGATACAACAGACAAATTGAGCGCGTTTAAGGCTCCTGGGCCAGACCAGTTCCTCCCCAGAATCTTGCGGGGCTCCCCACCTGGCTACAGTCTTCAACAAATCGTTGGAGACAGGCCAGGTGCCTGGTGACTGGAGGGAAGCCAACGTGACCCCTATCTTTAAGAAAGGGGATCACAAAAGTCCAGAGAACTATCGTCCCATTAGTTTCACTTCGGTTGTACGTAAATTATTAGAGGGGATAATAGCGGATAGGATCGTTGACCATTTGGATTCCTACAAGCTGCTTGGGGACTCCCAACATGGGTTTAGACGGCATAGGTCGTGTCTCACCAACTTGCTCGAGTTTTTCCACGTCATGTGGAGCGAGTAGGATAAGAGTAGGGTGATTAATACACTTTATCTCACCTTTCAGAAAGCTTTTGATAAGGTACCTCACCGCCGGCTAATGGCCAAAGTGCGCGCATTGGGTATCGGTGGGGAAATAGGTAGCTGGATTGGAAACTGGCTGAAGAATAGGCGGCAGAGGGTTGTAATTAAAGGGGCAGGCTCGGGTTGGGCCTCAGTTACTAGTGGGGTTCCTCAGGGTTCCGTTTTGGGGCCACTGTTGTTTATCATTTACAAAAATGATATCGACGCTGGCATCGTCAGTCGGATCGCCAAATTCGCTGATGACACCAAGCTTGGGGCCAATGTTGGGACACCCGAAGCGATCGAGCAACTGCGCTCGGACCTACGTAGGATAGGAGAGTGGTCCGAAAAATGGCAAATGCCGTTTAACTTGGGTAAATGCAAAGTCATGCACATTGGCTACACCAATCCCAGGTCAGACTACTCCATGTTGGAGAGTAATATCGAGGCTACTGATTTGGAAAACGACTTAGGTGTGCTAATTAGCAGTGACCTTAAGTTTACCAAACAGTGGGTAGAGGTGGAAAAGAAAGCCCAGCTGCTGTTGGGTTGTATCAGGAGGCAATTTCAATTTCGGAAGGAGACTGTGCTCTCTCTCTGCAATTCTCTGGTTCGGCCGCACTTGGAGTATGCTGTGCAGTTCTGGTCGCCCACCCTCAGGAAAGATATTGACAGGCTGGAGCGAGTGCAGGCGAGGTCCACAAAGTTAATCCCTTCCGTTAGGCATATGGGCTACAATCGACGCTTACGCGCCCTGAATTTGTTTTCGCTGGAAACTCGGAGGCTGCGCGGTTAACTTATCGAGGTTTTCAAGCTCTTACACGGGTTCGACGATGTCGATTTTAGAAGCATGTTTAGTTTAAATGATAACTCAACTCGCAACAATGGTTGGAAGTTGGATTTGAAACGGTTTAGCACTAGTGTGTGTGGGAATTACTTTACCTATAAAATCTGTGACGCGTGGAATAGGGTACCTTCAGAAGTTGTGAACAGTTCCTCTGTGGATCAGTTCAAGAAAAGGTTAGACCGAATCTTGCACACTATTTGAGGGTATAGGAATTTTTCCCTGGCACCCGTTGCCATTGGTACCTCCTTGGTATGGGTCGCAAGGCCTTTTGAGATACTTCTTGTCCTTGTAACTCCTTGTAACTCTCTCTCTCTCTCTCTCTCAATTATAAAACTTAGAAAAAAGGAAGATGTCTGCCGGATAATGAACAGTGTGTCGAATGAGTTTGTAAATCGTGAAAGAAGCTCTTACAGCTTATGTTCGTCATAATAATAAATTATGCATATCACTATTTACCGGTGGTCACGTAATTATACAATAAGACTGCGTTCGAAGTAAGATGCTGATAGCACGAACTCTTGGTCTTGCATATGGGACGATTCTTTGTAGTGTCGTCAATTTTCGTCAAACAAATAAACAAGAAGGCAACTCATGACCAGGACAGCCATTATTGATTATAAAAGAACCACGAAGAACCCTTGCTCGCCAGGTGAGGTTTAATGTTCATTTGTTAGAGCGAACAGTTCACTCATCCGCATAAAGTAGCCTACAATGGACAAGTGCCTAGGATAAAGTCCCCGCTTGCAGCCGCCAGAACGAAGCAAATACTGTATCAACATTGACACAGATCTATATCATTTTGAGGGGTTTGTTCTCTTCTCAAACTAGTCTCAGTTTAATAAATTCATGTCAAATGAACGCACATGAATATGGAAAATGGAAACCTGTTTGCCGCCCACAGCTCAACACGTTGGTTGAAGTGTAAAGATTTAAGTTGTGATCTGGGATGCTGGAAAGAGAGGTATTAATTCTTCTAAATATTTGCTTGAAAATAATCATTTTCCATTTTTCCAACAGGGTGTTCTGCGATTACATACGTAGCTGTTGCAAGGGGATTGTGCTACTTGTCACATCTTCCAAACCACTACTCAACAGAAGAAACAGGAAAGGCTGCAGCTTCTCTCCTGAGTAATTAAAAGCCCCGACGGGTCGACACCAACCCTACCGAAAATGTTCGGAAGCAACTTCATGGTTAACCGTAAAAACGAAGATTTCCTCTACATTTGTGGCCCCCTAAAGCAAGTGTTAAAGGAACCTTGGTGAAATCTTGGGTTTAGCATGACACAAAAACCCACTGCTTCTTTACCAGAGCGTGTCCAGTCCCTTGAGATTGACCGTGAAAAAACTAGACAATATTGAGTGACTATTTACTAATTTGTCCTCCTTTCAAGTGAAGAAATAATATTTTACCCGTTACGAGGGTGTTCATATTATTCTGGCAGGGGTCTGTGTAGTAGTAACGAATGTATTTTCAATTAACAGAATTTTAGATTGAGAATTTTTGGATCAATCAAAGAAAGCCACCCCCAGCCTTCTTTAGTTAGCTTTATGAGGCTAACTAACGAAACTATCACGACCTAACCTAACCAATCGTTAGGTCAACTGTACGCCCTTAACGATTGGTTAGGTTAGGTCGTTATATTTTCGTTAGTTAGCCTTATAAAGCTGACTAAAGAAGGCTGGGGGTGGCTTTCTTTCATTGATCCGGATTTTTATATTTGCATATACAATGATATACATAGTCTATAAAGACAATGAACTGCTATTCCAACACTTATTCATTATTCCTCGGGTTTCAACCAGAAATATTGTTAAATTATATACAGGGTGGGCCGTAAGTTTCCATACATAGGAAAAATAAACATTTTTTTATGGACAACCATTTTTATTTATATAATATGCTCTACATGGTTGCCATTGTTTTGAAAACACATTTCAATACGTGTTCCCCACTGTTGATGAACACGCATTAGCACAGTTGACGTTATGCTTGTAATGGCGTTGGTGATACGTTCCTTTAGATGATTTATGTCTCGTATATTTTCCTGATACACCATGGCCTTCAAGTGCCCCCAAAGATAGAAATCAAGGGGGGTGAGATCTGGGGATCTGGGAGGCCACTCCACAGGACCACGCCGACCAATCCAAGCATCCGGAAACTACTGCTGATCCAAATACCGACGCACGTGAAGACCATAATGAGGTGGAGCTCCATCTTGCTGGAAGTAAACTGGGAAGTTACCTTCCTCGTTTAGCAGGGATGGGAAAATCTCTTCTTGCAACATGTTAAGATACCTTTCGGCATTAAGATTTCCACTGACAAAAATTGGTCCAATAATTCTGTCACCCCATATCCCGGCCCACACCATCACTTTACCGGCACCTTGCATCTTCGTCGGACTCAGCCAGTTAGGGTTAGCATTACTCCAATAACGTATGTTTTGCCGATTAACCTCTCCATTGACGTAAAAATTTGCTTCATCAGTAGACAAGATCTTACGTCAAACGCATATTCTTAGGGTATCTGAAACATAAAAACAAACGTTTAATTTTTCCTATGTATGGAAACTTACGGCCCACCCTGTACTAGATAGCCGGCAAACTTCTCTATCTTAACATTTCAGTTCGTGCAACTGTTTAAGCAAGTCAGAAACGTGTGTGAATAGGATAAAAAGATATTAACTCTGTCTAAAGATATTAAAAACAAACGACCAATAAAATTAAAAATGGCAAAGCTTTTCCGCGACATAGTCACTCTTTTCAGGCCGAAGTCTAAGTTAACATTAAAAAGAGACACACGCGTGAATCAACCGCGTACGTTGAATATCGTTCTTGTATTTCTTTTTATTTTATGATTCAACGGTTGATGCGCAGCGTGGCCCTCCTGTGGAATGAAAACCTACGAAAGGGGAGCGCGAGGAGGTTAACAAAAGTAAAAATTATTATATTTACTCCCACTACACCCGGAATGCTATGTAAAAGTGGTTCGCA
Organism: Bathynomus jamesi; assembly: GCA_023014485.1. Taxonomy (NCBI): domain Eukaryota; kingdom Metazoa; phylum Arthropoda; class Malacostraca; order Isopoda; family Cirolanidae; genus Bathynomus; species Bathynomus jamesi. The sequence continues at coordinate 528,746 of JAJOZX010002517.1, forward strand.
AAACATGCCACGTAGTACAGAATATTAATAAATTAAACATTAAGTTTCAATGCTACCTCACACTGATTATGGTACCAAATAAATTACACTCCATGAATGCAATTTGCATTTGAAATGAGGATGTGTGAAGGATTAACTTCAGTTTAAAGCGGGCGTTGGATAAAAAAAATGTATGAGAAGTGGTGATTTAATGATATAATCGCGTGCACTCCCCATCAGCTGTTATGCTGCGTGTCTTTGAGGTGTGAAAACACGAGAGAAGAACGCTGCCCTCGAAGTGTAGCTGTCAGTTCATAGTTCAATTTCGCTAATAAGATGAAAGAGAATTTGGACAATTTGCGCGTGATCTTTGTTTTCAATCTGATTAATTTTAAATGATAATTTATCCTCTAACAAGAAATCCACATTTTCCTTTTCACTGAAACGCGTGTAAGGCGACAGGTAAATTAATGTATGATGGTAAGGTGGTAGTTGTTTTATAACAAAATTTATTTTATTTTCCGAAGGGCATATTTTTGGCTTTCAGCCAGTCGCTGACTGTAATAATGCATTTTTCATTAAGGGATGCAATATCGTTATATTTCAAAACATTAAGAAAGCGTGCAATCATCATAAAATTGTTTTTAAGTAAAAGATTGCTGAAAATATTTCAATGCACAATTTATACAATGTCGTTATTAATAACGTTTTTAATTTTTTAAACTATTATTATTGTTGTTCCTCTACTGGTTGGCCGTTCAAATTCTTTTTCTTAAGTGATGTCAACAGCTGCAATTACAGAAAATTCTGGTGCCACAAACTTTCTACAATATATCAGGTCATCCCATAAGTAATGTCGTTTTTTATGATAGATTAAGTTTAAACTAGTCATACTCGGTTAAAGCATAAATTTTTCGAAGGTTATATCTAAGAGGAGATCTATCGTGTTTCGCTATATACTTTACAGACCTTGACCAGTGAAGACGTGTGTTTTGCTTTATGTGAACCCCTCATAAACATGGCGGTATCAGAAGAGCATATCAGGCATATAATGCTTTACGAGTTCAAAAAAGAGAATAGTGCTACTGAAGCAACGCGAAACATTCAGGAAGTTTATGGCAACGATATTCTGTATGTGAAGAAATGGTGACTGCTGTTTGACAGATGCAGCACGCTCTGGACGCCCTGCTGAGTTTGAGATGACCTGCTGTTAGCCGCACTTGAAGAAGACTGTTCAACAACTGTCGAAGAATTGGCCCAGAAACTCAATTCATCCCCGTCCACCATCCATCGACATTTGCAACAACTCGGGAAAGTGCCTAAGTTAGGAAAATGGGTGCCACATGAATTGTCGGTCGACAATCTGAGGGTGGGGGGAAACATTAGCACAGCTCTTCATTCCCGTGAACTCCAAGATCCGTTTTTGCACCGTTTAGTGACTGGTGATGAAAAGTGGGTACTGTACCAGAATGTTAAGCGCCGTCGACAGTGGGTTTGTGCCGGAGAACCAGCGACACCACAGCCAAAACCAAATCTTCACCCTCGGAAGGTGTTGCTTAGTGTTTGGTGGGATAAAGGTGGTGTAATACACTTTGAAACCTTACCACACAACCAAACAATCGCCGCCTGAGTCTACTGTCAACAACTGGATCGATTGAACACTGCACTAAAAGAAAAGAGACCTTCTTTGGTTAATCGGAAAGGAATCGTGTTCCACCACGACAACGCACGTCCTCATACCGCTCGGATCACTTCTGCAAAAATTGAGGAGCTTGGGTGGGAAAAACTTCCACATCCTCCAGACATTGCGCCTTCAGATTATCATCTCTTCAGGAATCTGAAAAACTATGTTGACGAGAAACAGTATACTTCTTTAGATGACCTGCACACCAGTCTTTGTACGTTTTTGCCTCAAAACCGCCTGAATTTTATAAACATGGCATTGAAAAGCTTGTAGGACGTTGGCAGAGTGTCATTGATTCCGATGGAAAATATATACTAGATTAAAAAGTTTCAGTTGAGTTTTTGTTTGTCCTTCAAATTCCAATCTAAAACACGACATTACTTATGGGATGACCTGATATACTGTATACGATGGCACCGTTCTATTGAATGCAAATAATGTCTCGGACGTATATGTATGCTATTTACACATACTGATAAGCACAAAAAAAAATTAACAAACAACGAGTTCAGACTTAAAATGTTCAGATCGGCAAAAGCACCCTTTTAAAACAAGTAAACAAATTAAAACCAAAATAATAACTATTTGCAACATAATAATTAAGACAATATACTCTCTTCTCAGGCGAATTATATTATCAGTACTTATAAGCCTTTTCCATTATGAAAATTGTGGAAACAATTTTAAAAAATTGGAAATAATACGGGATCGAATTTATTACTTTGGGGAATTCCGTCTGTAATCGTTAATGCATAGGTTATAGCATCATTATATTGGGTGATTTTTTCAAACATCTGACACTTTAAAAGGTTTGTATTTTTGTTTTGTTTTTTATTAATTGAAATAAGAACCCGAAATATTTTTTAACAAATTTCTACGATATTACGATCGTTTTGCATTAGGAGTTGCATAGCCAAAGCCATCTCAGCATCTTGCACAGCCTAGGCCATCTTTATTCAAAATGGCTTTTATTTCAGTTAATAAAAAAAATACAAACCTTTCAAGGTGTCAGATGTTTAAAAAATCACCCTGTATACAGTGCAATGAGCTTGATTATTCGAGTACGTACAGTAGGGAGTTTAGCGATAAGGCATGTAATGAAAAATATTGAAAGCTTCTCGCAAAGTCCATTAACACGAGTACAAAAAGTTAATAATGTTAAAATTTGTATACGTTACGTCTAAAATTGATGAAGTTGCGTCCTTTGCTTTTGAGCTTCCTTTGGAATAAAAAATGAGTACGGGCGGATTATTATCTTCAACATATACGATAATGTTTCGTATGAACAGATATTTCAATATCTTTTATATTACACGTGAAAAAGTTATGGAGAAAAAGAGACTCGTCTTCTATATAATTTAAAGACGGGAGATACTCTCGCATTTTTTACTATCTCGAAATAAATCAGAGGGATAATTTGATCAGTTTTGATAAATTACAGAATCTGGAATAGTTGCTGCTCTCTCTATGCACGTATTTCCATCGCTGTTTTCAATTTTCTCTAAGAAACTGATGCCAGCAGGAGGAACATGTTCTGAAAAGGGTTACATAAACGTCCCTATGAACGCGGGGATCTATCAACCGTGTGTTTTTCGGATGTTTGCAAAATTTTGTCGATTTGCTTTTTCTTCTCTCGGACGGCTATATTAATCATTTTCTCGGATTAAATCTGCGCGGGTAAACAACTCCAATTTCCTTACGTATAAAGTTTCGATTATAATTCCCATCGTTTCTCTAATCGGCTTTAAATTTTTCATTACTGTAATGCTCAGGTATTTTAATCGAGTTACGTAAGCCGTTTCTTTAAGCATTCTACTGTAGAGTTTTCCGTATTGAATGATTTAGTCGCGAACAGGATGTAAAGTAAGCTTTTTGTTGGGGGAAGGGTGAAAATGGGGAGGGGAGGGTTTCGTATATAGTGATTACCGAAATGACTTCATTAAAAGGGTCACTCCTTTTCGAGGGCTACGTCGTAACCAATGTCGTAACACCACTTCCCGTTGATCAGCAAAGCTAAGCGACATTGGGTCGGATAGTAGTTGGATGGGAGACCGTCCTCCGCGTCCAGACTATGTAGCGAGCCGTGATTTGGATCCCGCGTAAAGCTGTAGATCCCCCTCATATGACCTTAGATGTTGCGAAGGAGGTTAAAGAACCCCATCATTACACTATAGGAAAATAGGTAGAAATCTATAATAGACAATCCAAATAATGAATTTAGAATTGGTGAAAAATCATCTCAAAAGTGATATGAAGCAGGAAAAGCTGACGATGAAAAAAATTAAAAATTTTCAATTTTTTTTTAAATTTTTTCATCGACAGCTTTTCCTTCTTCATATCACTTTTGAGATGATTTTTTCACCAATTCTAAATTCATCATTTGGATTGCGTATTATAGATTTCCACCTATTTTCCTATAATTTTTAAATACATGAATTCGCACAATATTTCAGTTATTTATATCAGTCTAAAAATTAAGAAACAACCAAAATGGTGAGATATACGCCAGCCCTGAGAATTAATTCCCCGTTGACCAAGAGATGCGGTCACTGAATGTTAAATGTGGTTTTTTTTAAGTTTAAGATTTCCCACGTCGCTCGTGCAATAATGGTGCGAAAGGCATGAACAACCATGATTAATAGTGTGCAATCTCCGTATATGTTTATTCTAAAGTATTCTAATTGAAGTCTTCCGCCGTGACTAGCATTAATATTGTCTTATATTATTATCCTTGAAAATGACGTCAGTAGTGCTATACAGGAAGGGCTTGTAGAAACTCTCCTTTAGGAAGGTTGTATATAAAAACATTACAGTCATTGTATACTGTACATTTTACAGTGGTAGATAATATTTTATGTATTTATGTCACTTTTTATTTGTTTCGCAAAAGCATTTCATTTTATTAATTTCTTTTTTCAGCTAAAAACAAAATTTTATCTTGTTTTACTGATAATAAATTCTGAAATTGAATTGAATTTTTTTTCAACTCAATAACCTTTGTTAATAAAATAAATACAATACTTTTACAAGTTACAATGACATAAATAATTGTGAAGCTAGACTATTTATTTTATTTAATTTGGCCCTTAAGCTTTAGGCTTTAAGGGGCTCTTAAATTTATTGCAGTGGATTTGTCATCAAAATAACTTCGACGAGAATTTAAACCAGGGGTCACCAACCTTTTTTTTTTTGTTCATCGCCCACTTTCACGATTTTTTGAAAATTAAAAAAGCTTATCGCCCACTTTAGATCAAAAAGAATAAATCAACATAATCGATAAAATAAATAATGAAATAAATGTTTAATTACCTTTAATGTGAGCCCACTAGTGGGCGCTACGCTAACACCCAGGTTGGTGACCCCTGATTTAAACCGTCAGTACAATACACGCGATACACGTGACGGATTAAAAAAAAAAAGCTATTCTTTATTTTTGTGTTTCCAGGTTTTCGCTGTAGTTTCAAAGGCAACTTTTCTCATGTTAGTAATTTTACGATGTAAATTTCCGCACGTATCGATTATACAGGGTGGCCCAAAAGTCCCTATCTATTTTGCTGAAATACTGATATTTCTATTTTATTTTCTACAGGCCACAGATGATGATGATGGATGTACAACAACGTGTGATGGTAGTAACACTACCAATCCAAGGGAAGAAGTGCAAAGAAATTCGAGAAAAATTCGAAAGAAGATTTCATAAACCAGGACGTACAGATAAAGCAATTCGCGAGCTGGTTAATAAATTTAAAAGAACAGGATATGTTCATGATGAGGCACGATCTGGACGTCCAGGTGCCTCTCAAGAAAATGTCGAATTGGTAAGAGATATCTTTGAAACAAATCCTAGAATGTCAACTCGCACAGTATCACGTAGACTGAGCATACCAAAAACGACTCTTCTAAGGATTTTAAAAGCAACATTAAAAAAGAAAAGTTACCATATTCAAGTCCTACATGAATTACACAAAGAGGATTATCCAAGACGAGCCGCCATGTGCACAGAATTGATTGAAAAATTCATACCGAAAATTTATTTAACCAAAGCGATTTATTTATTTAACTTCAGCGATGAGGTGACATTCCACACATGCGGAAAGGTTAATCGGCATTATTGTCGTATCTAGGCTAATGCAGAACCAACCGAGTTCTACGAATGGAAGAGATATTCTCCTAAAGTTAATGTCTGGTTGGGTATGACAAGATCGAAGATATACGAACCTTTTCTTTGCAGAAGCTACGATAACAGGGCCAATTTTTTCTTGATACGCTTCAGTAGTTTCTTGAACCTCAGTTTCGTTCAGATGGCATTCTCGACACTGTTGGCTTTCAACAAGAGCGCTCCATGTCCCTATGCAAACATCGTTCGGGCGTACCTTGATGAGTTCTTACCAAATCGCTGGAATGGACGTGGTGAAAACAGGCCCTGGGCAGCACGATCTCCGGATTTAACACCATTAGACTTCTTTGCGTGGGTCTTTATAAAGTCTGAGGTTTACAAAACAAGAGTTACAGACCTGCAGGATCTGCGAACCCGCATTGTCGCGGCAGTCGCTAAAATAACCCCAGAGATGCTTGAGAATGTGTTCCGCAATGAAGTGGACAGATTTGACATTTATCGAGACACTGATGGTGCTCACGTCGAATCTTAGACCTAAGTTTGGTAAATAAATATCCATCTAATTATGTTACTACATTTTTATCCTAAAATACTATTATTTCAGCAAAATAGATAGGGACTTTTGAACCACCCTGTATAACTTGGTACTTATATACTGCGTCTGAAAGATCTATTTTATATGAAGTCTGTAACCTCTTTTTAAAGATGTCCCATTTGTCTCTTTTCTCAAATCGAGATCTTTGGACGGCCCTGATGCAGCGTCATAAAGAAAGTCTTTACGTTATTTTTCAGGTTGAATATGTTGATAGGTCTTGAGGCACTGGTCTCTTTCGTTGTTCACGTTGATTCAGATTTCAATGAAGTGCTTCATTTCAGATTTTCGTTTAGTTTGCAACTAATTACATTTTTTTGCAAAGTTTGCTGAAGCCGCTTTATATGTAATACCTAAGTACTTTGGTCTCGTTTTGTAGCTTATCTGCAGTATGTGTGTGTGCACGTAGGCAACTGAGCATAAGTGAAGTCGATGCGTGATAAATTTACTGATATAGCGCGGTAACTTTTTTTTTTTTGTAAGGCAACCCTTTTAGTATCTCGAAACATTAAAAAGTTTATAATATGAAATCTAAAACATTATTGCTGGAAAAAAGAAATGTTGGTTCTGATTAGGTTACGTTACGTTAGGTTAGGCTGATTAGCAACCACTTCAGTATTTAATGACTTAACAGAAACCACCGTTCGAGTTTACTGGAGACAGTAATTCGGGTATAGCCTATTGTACTTTCTATCCAGCCTATATTATATGTATAGCTTAAAATTAAATGCGTAATTCTTTCGTAGAGTAGGCAAAAAGCCCTACCAAGAAGGCCAGTATAAGAGCCCTTGGAACTGAACAGACTATAACAACTCGGTAATTTTAGTACTAATCAAGGCGAACCTTTTTAATTTGGGTCTCTGACAACCTAGGTCAAATTCAAATTTATCGTGTGCAGCTTTGAGCCACAAGCCCAAACTGGAATATATGCAATGAAACTCACTCACACAACGAAACCCATAAGCCAATAACCACTTCAGACCTGGAAAAACTTCCACAAATTCAGTTACATTGTCTGTACAGGGGTCTTGTCCATCCATGTATGGAGTACGCTTCTCATGTGTGGATGGCTCAACCCACACAGCTCTACTTGACTGGGTGGAATCAAAGGCTGTCCGTCTCATCAGTTTCCTGCCTCTTACTAATTGTCTTCAATCTCGTTCTCTTCGCCGCAATGTTGTCTCACTCTCTCTACTATCGCTATTATAAAGGACACTGCTCTTCTGAACCCTCTAGCTGCATGCCTCCTCCTTTAAAGAGAACTTGCAGTACCAAACTTTCGACACAATCTCATTCCTTTTCTGTCCACCTCTCTAACGCAAGGGTTAATCGTATTTTCAATCTTTCATCTACTCAACCAGTCAACTCTGGAACAATCTTCCTCACTCCATCTTTCCCCCCCGTCTATGACCTCCAATCTTTCAAACGCAGACTGTCCAGGCATCTCGAAAACTCTAGATCTTGATTTCGGCTGTCTCCTCCTCCTCCTCCTCCTATGAAGGGGGCATTTTTGTGGGCGTTGGCCCTTAGCCCCTCCTTCCTGCGTAAAACAAAGCACGCCTAGAAGGTAATCTAGGTCAGAGATGAGAAACTCCCGGCCCGCGGTCGAAATGCGGACCGTGACAACGTCCTGGACTAACATAACAATCCCTGCAAAACTCAGCTGGCAAAAGGTGGAGCAAATATACATAGTAAAACCAAATAATGAATAACGAAATAATAAGAAATATTAAAGTACTAATAATGCTGTAGAAAGCAGCAATTTTCTCAACAGACCTCAATGTGGGTTACTAAGTAAATTATGTTTGCATTAACTCTTCTTAGTCTTCCTATTATTATTATTATTATTATTTAATTATATATATGAAATAGGATCCCTTCTAAGGAGACATAGTTTTACATTCATGATAAAAACGAAGACGTAGAACAAAAAAGTCATCATATTTGGCTGCAGCCGACGTTTCGGGCAACTCTACCCATTTTCAAGGCCTAATTAATAAGTTAAAACTAATACATGACAAAAGATATAAATGACGAGTTAAAAACTAATCTAGTGTACAACATTAAAACTGTTCAAAAATAAAAAATACAAAGTAGAAACAGGCTAGGCCAAAATCAAATCAAAAGTAAAATATAAATGACAAAAGATATACGAATGATAAATATAAAACTAAAGACATTCAAAAGTGAAATTGTTAAAAAACTTTACAAATAAAAAGTTAAACGAAAAACCACAAGAATAAACCGACATACCTATGCTCACTTGACAGCCATAAGAAACTGAAGCGAAAAGGAGACAGGGTCGCAGGGAAAATTTAGTAGGTAGTTGTTCTAATTGATGTAAAGGGGGTAACAGCCAGAATCAATGTTTAGACTAGGGTTCAAAAACTTAATACACAAAGATTCATAAATACGAAGGGAGGACGAGCATTTCAATGATTTAAAAATTTTGAAATTTTCAATAGAAACGTCAACCTTACAATTGATAGAATGACTTCTGATAGCACACTGTTCTTTTCTCAACAAAACCTTCCCTGTCCTATGATTAATACCCATATGGGAGCAAAATCTCGCCTGCAAAGAACGAACTGTATTGCCAACGTAGTTTCCCTAGGAACACCCAGGGCAGGTAAACAAATAAACGACAGAACAGCTCATCGCAGGGGGGATTTTGTCCTTACATCGGAAAAAACAATCGAGGGTATTACTATTTACAAAGGCAATCTTAAAATCAGTGTGAAAATAAAATTTCCTCACAATACTCAACAATTGCTTCTTCATAAAAGAGTTAAAATGGTAGATATCAGGTAAGTCAGTATATTGCACAGACGTTATGTTGACGATACGTTTGCTCTATTCCAAACGGAGAACCAATCTGTTCAGTGTCTAAGTTTTCTGAACACAACACACTGCATAAGAACACTGTATTTACACAGGAAAAGGAAGTTGAAGGTTTTATTCCTTTCCTTGATGTTTTGGTCTCCAAATCTGGCTCGACCGTTTTAACTTCTACGTACCGGAAGCCTACGTTTACGTGTTTGGTTTTAATTTCTATAGTTTTTACGACTTTAATTACAAATTGTTGAGTATTGATGAAATTTTATTTTCACACTGATTTTAAGATTGCCTTTGTAAATAGTAATACCCTTGATTGTTTTTTCGATGTAAGGACAAAATCCCCCTGCGATGAGCTGTTCTGTCGTTTATTTGTTTACCTGCCCTGGGTGTTCCTAGTGGAACTACGTTGGCAGTACAGTTCGTTCTTTGCAGGCGAGATTTTGCTCCCATATGGGCATTAGTCATAGGACAGGGAAGGTTTTGTTGAGAAAAGAACAGTCTGCTATCAGAAGTCTTTCTATCAATTGTAAGGTTGACGTTTCTATTGAAAATTTCAAAAATTTTAAATCATTGAAATGCTCGTCCTCCCTTCGTATTTATGAATCTTTATGTATTAAGTTTTTGAACCTTAGTCTAAACATTGATTCTGGCTGTTACCCCTTTACATCAATTAGAACAACTACCTACTAAATTTTCCCTGCGACCCTGTCTCCTTTTCGCTTCAGTTTCTCGTGGCTGTCAAGTGAGCATAGGTATGTCGGTTTATTCTTGTGGTTTTTCGTTTAACTTTTTATTTGTCAAGTTTTTTAACAATTTTACTTTTGAATGTCTTTAGTTTTAGGTTTTATATTTATCATTCGTATATCTTTTGTCATTTATATATTTTATTTTTGATTTGATTTTGGCGTAGCCTGTTTCTACTTTGTATTTTTTAATTTTTATTTTTTATTTTTGAACAGTTTTAATTTTGTACACTAGATTAGTTTTTAACTCTCGTCATTTATATCTTTTGTCATGTATTAGTTTTAGCTTTTTATTAATTAGGCCTTGAAAATGGGTAGAGTTGCCCGAAACGTCAGCTGCAATCAAATGTAATGACTTTTTTGCTCTACGTCTTCGTTTTTATCCTGAATATAAAGGGTGTGCCATAAGTCCGGCATCATAGGAGAAATTCATATTTTTCTATTTCTACAGGCCATAATGTCTGTGAGCAAGGAAGAACGAATCCAGATAATTCTACTCACAGGAAATCGGAGTCAGAGAGAGGCCGCTGCTGAATTTAACAGACTGCATCCAGACCGCGAGCCAATAACACGGAGTTGTGTTAGCAGACTTGTTGCATAGTTTAAGGAAACAGAATCCATAGACGATAAACCACGCACTGGACCTTCAAGGAGGTCCACTGGCGATGATACAGCGACTGCTATCCTGGCTCATTTTAACAGAAGTCCTAATAAGTCTCTTCGGCGATTGTCCGCCGAGACAGGAGTGTCGAAAAGTAGCATCCATCGCATTCTTCAGGCTCACAAATGGCATCCATATAAACTTCAGATCCTACAGAAATAAGCGATGATGATCCCGACCGGCGGATGGAATTTTGTAAATGGGCTACGGAACAATATGCTCGGGATGCCAATTTCCCGTCCACCATTCTGTTCAGTGACGAGGCTGTTTTTTATGGAAATGGTGAGGTAAATCGACAGAACACCCACTACTGGTCTCAAAACAACCCTCACTGGTATACCTCTTCAAAGGAACAAGGTGCATCTCGGGTGATGGTATGGTGTGGCATTTGGAGGGATCGCATCATAGGCCCCCTCTTTTTCGATGAACATGTCACTGGAGGCACCTACCTACGTATGCTCAAGGAAGAAGCATTTCCCAGTGTCTTGAACGAAGAAGGAAATTTCCCAACATGGTTCCAGCAAGACGGCGCTCCTGCACGTTACAGCACCCAAGTAAGGGAATACCTGTACCAACAATTCCCTGGTCATTGGATAGGACGTCGAGGGCCTGCGGAATGGCCAGCTAGAAGCCCGGATCTCACGCCACTAGATTTTTATCTCTGGGGCCACTTGAAAGCGCTGGTATACGCAGAGAAAATTAGGAGTGTTGAACATTTGCGGCAGCGCATTATTGGGGCATGTAACACCATTACTCCTGACATCATTCACCGTGTGCTTGCTGACTGGGTATCACGTCTGAATTTGTGTATTGAAAACAATGGTGGACATATTGAGCACGTTCTGTAAATAAAAGCTTTTGTTTTGCCTTTTTTTATTATTTTTCATATGATGCCGGACTTATGGGACACCCTGTATACAGGGTGGGCGGAAAGTAGCTCCCTATTTTGGATTGATAAAAAAATACGTATATTATCCATTTATTTCAGAAGAAATAATATGAAAAGGTAGGCATACATGGTAGGTTTTCTCTAAAATTCAATGTGGGCTCCAACTCTTTCCTCCAGCTTCTGGAGCAGCCCAGGAATGGCGTCCACTGACTTTAGCAGGAACTCCGGCGGGATGGAGGACATGACTTCCCGAATTCGGTCCTCCAGTTCTTCCAATGTCCTCGGTTTGGTGCGGTAGACTTCTTCCTTTACCCACCCCCAAAGAAAGAAGTCGCACGGTGTCAAGTCGGGGCTCCTGGCTGGCCATTGATGTGGACCACGACGACCCATCCAACGCCCAGGGAAGTGGGCATCCAGCCACTCACGGACAACAAGAGCGAAGTGCGGAGGGCGCCATCTTGCATAAATATCAGATCGTCGATGTTCTCCCATGTGCTGACAACCGGCCAGACCTCGTTTCGCGCATAAACATAGCAAGGTACCGCTCAGCATTCATGGTGTTGCGCAGAAGGAACGGGCCCACAACCTGATCTGAGGTCATACCACACCACACCGTTACACTGAACCGATTCTGCCGTTTTCAGCGGTAACCGTGCGACTTCTTTCTTTGGGGTGGGTAAAGGAAGAAGTCTACCGCACCAAACCGAGGACATTGGAAGACTGGAGGACCGAATTCGGGAAGTCATGTCCTCCATCCCGCCGGAGTTCCTGCTAAAGTCAGTGGACGCCATTCCTGGGCGGCTCCAGAAGCTGGTGGAAAGAGTTGGAGCCCACATTGAATTTTAGAGAAAACCTACCATGTATGCCTACCTTTTCATATTATTTCTTCTGAAATAAATGGATAATATACGTATTTTTTTACCAATCCAAAATAGGGAGCTACTTTCCGCCCACCCTGTATATATATATTAAATAATAATAATAGGAAGACTAAGGCGAGTTAATGCAAACATAATTTACTTAGTAACTCACATTGAGGTCTGTTGAGAAAATTGCCGCTTTCTACAGCATTATTAGTACTTTAATATTTCTTAGTACTTCGTCATTCATTATTCGGTTTTATTATGTATATTTGCTCCGCCTTTTGCCAGCTGAGTTTCGCAGACCGGATTGTTATGTTAGTCCAGGACGTTGTCACGGTCCGTATTTGGACCGCGGGCCGGGAGTTTCTCATCTCTGACCTAGATTACTTTCTAGGTAATATATTAAATATTGGGTATTATATTAAATAAATTCTTTATAACTAAACAGATAATAATTAATAGTTGCCATAGAATTAGACTACTGAACTTTTGGCCATATTTCGTCAAAAGCTGGATAGCTGTAGAAAAGATGAATCAGTCGATGAAAATTTGAAAATATTATACAGGGTGGCCCATAAGTTCCAATCGGTTATAATTAAAGCGAAAATCATCTAACGGATTTAAAAAAAACCATTTGATTATTTTTTTTGTATAATCAATAAATACAGTATTTCTAAATTTATTATAAACTTTTTACTTTGATGATTTTTTTTTTTTGGTATTTTCGCTTTAATTGTAACCGATTGGGACTTATGGGTTACCTTGTAGAAGCTGTAATGACGAGAATTTAAATTTAACAAATGAATGATATAGAGCTACATTGTTAAGGCCTAAAATACGAGTCGACTGTTAAGTCCCACAATGAGTGGAAATAAAGCACTAATATATTTTAATATATCTTAAAATAGGGTAGGTGCAGTTTAAAAACTTCAGCAAATTGTAAATTTTGACAAACTAAGAATGGAGATTTTCAAGGGTAGGGGGGGGGGGTTCCATTTTTTTTTTTTTTTATGAAACCTATTGGAAACAACTGGATTTCTCTGATGAAGACCACCGGGGAGAATTGGGTTGGTTCCAATCAGACCAACTCTGAAAGAGACCCATTGTTGTTCAATCTCGCTCATCTAATGGTAAGCGGTGCTACAACGTGGCCACGACTTAGCCCTCCAATTTATTGTGGATTAAGATTAAGATGCTTCGAAGTCGGGATTACGACATCCGATCGACTCGACATTTATCGACAAGTATACCAGGAGTTAAATAAAGTTTGGTTAGGTTAGGTTTTGTGTCGATGTCACAGACTTATCGATCCGATGGGTATAGGTTCTTCCAAGTCCTATCGCTGAATCTTAATCCTAATCCAATGTGGATGGTATTTAAATTTTTTAGTTTAGTTTTGAACTGGGAAGAACTTTCTTAACGACAGTATTTTCTTGATTTGAAAAACTGTAGCGTATATAATCAATCCATACGTACATTTTTGGAAAAAAAAAAGTTCGCTTCAAGACAAAATTTCAAAAAAAGCATAAAAAAATTACTAATTGGGTTTTATTCTTTAAATTTTATTAATGACACCAAAAAAAAAAAAAATCCAAAGAAAAAAACAATATTACCAATTAGTAATCTTTTACGCTTTTTAGAAATTTTATGCTCTTTAGGCGAACCTTCTTCCCCAAGACACCATATACACCAATTATGGTACAATTAAACTAACACATTATAACTTAACTTTCTTCCAAAACTTTGTTCGCAAACCACATATAACTAATAACTAATTCAACGGACATAAAAACATTTCAAATCAAATTCTTATTCCTACCTGCTGAAAATTTGAAGTAGGGGGGAGGGAGAGTCGGAGGAGGAGGAAGAGGAATAAATTCTAGATTTTAGGATAAATTTTTGTATAAAAAACTTTTTATAGTTTATTTTATGAGAATTTTCAACTCCTAATTTAACTTTCAGTTACCGATTGCCGATTGGTCAAATGAGAAAAATTTAACTTTCAGTTACCGATTGCCGATTGGTCAAATGAGAAAAACATAATTAGATTGGTTCAACTGATCTTTGAGTTGCCAATTATCATTTTATCATCCGTTTTTTTTTTTGTAAGTTAAATTTCCATAATATTATCGGACTGAATTAATTTTCGTGCGGTGTCCATGACAGCTGGAGAAGTTACGTATAGTCGGTTAAAAAAAAAGTTCTGTCCTAAAACGCCGTGTTCTTTACCAATTTTTATCAGTAAAAAATATGGAGGAGTTTTATCACATGACTTTTTGACCCTAGTGTATAATTATATAAATTTGTATTAAATATATTTTAAGATGGTTATATTACATTTTAATTCAGAAATCGATATTTTCATGTATATATATTGGGAAAAGCTCCAACATCTTATACAGTATTTATAAATTAAAATGAAAGTCACTATTATTTATTCAACTAGTTATTATTAATATTACAGTATAGCGTTCAACATAAAATTTTCAGCCGTATACGCCTAAGTACTACAAGTGGTAAACTACTTTCAGAATTCTTGACACATCTCAAATTAATAAAATTTTGAACTAAGTTTATAATGTGAAAGAATTAATTTGCAGAATGGCAGAAACTTAACTCGACAAGGTCTGAGGAATGGTATTGTATAAAGACTATTTTCACATCAAATGGTGAAGAAATTTCTCTCCTTTAAAACGGGTTTTAAGAATTTTGACCTCGCGTACCCATTTGCTCAAAAATAAATTTAGTATTTGTACCTCTGTATAATTTCGAATGTGGTCTTCCCCTTTTGATATAGCGGTAGAAGAGATCGTGCAGGAAGTACCACAAACAGATATTTTAGCTAGTTTGATTGCATAGGCAAAGCTATTTTCCTAATCCAAGACTAAGGTTAACAAGGAGCTTAATAAACTGTCTTAAATAGGGATGCTATTTAAGACTAACTTCATTATATCGTATTGGAGGGCAAGGGATAAATTCTTTAAAGTTCTTTTGTAGCAAATCTTTAACAGATGAATAACACTACTTGTTGATGACAGAGTAATTTCGTTTCAGCTTGGAAGACCTTCATGTCACTATACAATTAACATATACAGGTTTCCATCTCTTGAAGTTCCTTATTTAAAGTGTTTAGCTTCATGATCTGTAAAGTCTCAGTAAGGCGAGATCCCAAAAGCACTTAAAAGCTGAGAGTTTAGGTACACATTTCTCTTCTCACTCTTAAAATAATGCTTTTAGTGCAAATAAACGCACTTTGCAAGATGGAGGAACATAAAAAGACAGTTTTATAAAAAATGGAAAAAACTTGAGACTCAAACTGCGGTTTTTCACTAAACTGCAACGAATGTCTACTTCTGAACGCGGAGCAAACAATCATTTTAAAACATTTTCACGGCTAAGCTATGGAAAGAATTTTACTAAATAAGCACTTTATCACACACTGATTCGATAGCATGGTATAACCAAAATTTTAAAAAATCTCTTATGACACTTTCGAAATTAAAAAAATAAATTAAGACTTTTATATAAGGCTGCGTGCTGATGACGTAATAGAATATAATTCATAGAGTCTTTCTGTATTTATTATTTTCTTTTCGTATTCTGGTTATTAAATCAGTCTTGGTTTCCGTTATAATTTTTGGATCGTCCATTATCACCCATTTTTAATTCTTTCCCAGTAAATCGTTCGCCTGAATTGAATAATCATCCAATACGTTCTGGCACGTTTATCGAATATATTGCCAACAGGGTGAATATACCCTAATAACTATATGCTGTGTCTGTCAGAACAGTGTTTTCATCCAAAATCAACGAAAATTAAAAAAAATAATAATAATCTGCATTTCTCTTGAGCTAAGAAAATAAGTGGCTTCTGTTGAGTGCGGGGTTTCTTTTGGGGTGACGTCCCTTCATCTTCCGGCGACCCCGAATGTTGAGCGATCATTCATTTCCCCGTTCGTAGGTGGTGTGGCGACTAAATTAATGCACGTCTGGTAGCGCGGACACGAAGATGTTCTTCAAACCAATTTTACTCACTCCGAAAAGATTTTACCGTTGGTGTGGTAGCGTGATCCATCAGATGGTTGCGTGGCAATTATATCCTCATGTTTTTCGTCGTATGATTACTCACTCAAAACTCAGCTAAGTGACACTGGTTATCGTAATAATTTGAAATATGCCTTCAACTGTTTTTTAATGAAACAAAACAAAGTTTTAATATTTTAACCTTATGTTCGTTCACGAAATAAATTAAATTACGATTATCTTATATAATAAATAAAGGGAAATAGGACTTGATCGAAAGTGAAATTGGCCAACTGAAACGGGAATACGGCCCAGGGCCTGAATAGACCTGGGTAGAACTCTATTGTTGTTCCTCAAGGATTACCTTGGAGGTTAGTTGAATAAATTTACTGACCTAAGTTCATCTTAAAAGTAGGCCCCTTTTCCCACGGGCTCAAGTGGGAATATTAAAATAAAAATGACAAGGGAGGAAAAATAAGATTTTCTCATGGACTGCTCTCAAGTAACTTCCCCCTCGGCTTGACACTCTGGCAGACGCTCTCGCTAACTGATAGACTCCCGATCTGCGCTGTTTTCTTTTTCCTTCTTCCTCGAGAATTCATATTTTCATCTCATATTGGGAAAACACAATCTCGTCTTTTTTTTCGTTTGATCTTGGAACTGACATATATCAAGTACTTTATATTATAAGTTTCGCAAATTCTTAACTGTTTTATATTATTTAATTAACTTATTACCTATTTGACAATATTAAATTATTTTTATATTTATTTAAAGTACTATTTGAACACTAAGATTACTTATGAATACATGACTTGTTTAAACAAAAAAAGTAACGTGTTCCAGTACAAACACCTTGAGACCTGTTTGGATGTTTTCGTGAGTAGTATGACCGCAAAATAGGAGAGTGCAATGCAATTGCAAATCCTGCATAATGTTGCAAGAGTGCCACCCACTGGTGCAACCCCCTTGTTGCAAGAGTGCCAAGGCACCCCCACCCACCCTTGTTGCAAGGCACCCCCAAAATGGGGAAGGGGGAATGTTGCAAGAGCAACAAGGGGCTATGCAACTTGGAGGCGGAGTTATCCCCCAAGAGAAAGAGAGATGAGGAGAGAAAGGAGGTGTTCACCCGGCTACTGCCAGGCGCATATGAGGACTTCAGCCGAGCGGCCGTTGTTTTATAGGCCCTCTTATTCAGCCAGTTGGCATTATCAGCCAGTGCCTCCGGGCATCAGGTGGCTTAATCAGCCAGGGCCTCCGGGCATCAGTTGACACTGTGTACATCTATACGTGCGTCATGCGTTGGCACAGTGTACACACTATTTATGTGCGTTAAAAGGAGCCGGTCTCGAATCCCCCGTGCGTCCTTCTGCGGTTGCAGGGTGCCCTAATGATCCGTTTAAAAGTAGGTCTAATGTGGGGCGTAAAACGCCGAACAATTCGTACGGGAAAAAAGTAGGTCTAAGGTGGGGATAAAGCACCGAACAATTCGTACGGAAAAAATAAGAGTTCATCTAAAAATCGATGCTTAATGGAGCTGAAAACATGAATTGATAAGAAGTTATGTTTTAGCTTTAAGCTAGATCATATCTACCGTTTATGATGATGATTATAGAATGAAAAATAAAATAATAATCTCATAGAACAATTATAGTGTTTATTGTGATTTTAAATCAAAGAACGAATGTAAGGAGCATCAGAGTGAGGCCCACTGGGTAATCCCTCGCTGCTATCTCGGGAAAACATACCGATGTACCTGCACCCTTTCCTTCTCGTCTCACGTAAATAACGTGGATGCGAAGACAAATTAATGTAAAAATATATTTACTCTGTTTTCTATAAAAATTAACAGTCACTCTCCGCCACACATGACCGCTTGGTGTAGGAGGGAAATGCTCTCTTGCAACGCTTTTGACACAATTTTGATCCTTAAACAATTGAGCCTGAACAGGTTAAAATGAATGTGTTCTTTTAACTACCGGTTGAAAAAGGACTTAGTAGATCTATATTACGAGGTGTGATCAAAAAGTTCGGTAAATAGTCCTGCAGCTAATGAGCGCTCGTCACTAGGTGGTGTTAGTGTGTATGGTTATTGTTTTAGTTTGAGGTTTGGTGCCAATCGCCTATTTTTCTCTGCGTCTTTGATAATTTCGTTCGTAATATTGCCTTTGGGCGCGCTGAGAGACACTGACTGTGTCGCATTGTGTCGGTACGGTGGGGACCCGCGAATGTAAACACCTCCAAGTCGCGGTTAGCTCCATGCCACGATCACGGATAAGTGCATGATGGTGGCAATTAGTAGGTCATGTTAACTCAATTGATGACAGTGAAACACGGCTAACTGCACGAATAAAATGTGTGTGTGTGTGTGTGTGTGTGCCACGACGCGTTTCCGCGTGTCGGTCTCTCTTCACACGAAGATCGAAGCTGGTGGTCCCTGCCTCTAGGATTGGCTTGGTGAAGGAGTGTGCCGTTCTCTTGCGCTCTCCGCCACACATGACCGCTTGGTGGAGTGATTTGCTATCTCGCGCTCTCCACCGCACATAATCATGTACACCCGGCTCATCTGGTCTAATATGCATTCTAATTTAATTTTTACCATATCTCAGGAGTTGAAATTTCTCGGTGTTAAATACACTATTACTGTCTTCTGTTGTCCCCCTCTTCAAACCGGGGCCAAGCAGGCGGCCTCACCTCTAGGTCCAGTTTGGTGTAGGAGTGAATTGCTCTCTTGCACTCTCCGCCACACATGACCGCTTGGTGGAGGAGTGATTTGCTATCTCGCGCTCTCCACCGCACATAATCATGTACACCCGGTTCATCTGGTCTAATATGCATTCTAATTTCATTTCTACCATATCTCAGGCGTTGAAATTTCTCGGTGTTAAATACCCTATTGCTGTCTTCTGTTGTCCTCTCTTTACACCGGGTTCATGCAGGTGGCCAGGCCGGTTTGGTGTAGAAGTGAGCTGCTCTCTTGCGCTCTCCGCCACACGTGGCTGACTGGTGGAGGGAAATGCTATCTCGCGCTCTCCGCCGCACAGTCATGTACACCCGGCTCATCTGGCCTAATATGCAGTCTAATTTCTTCATTTCTACCATATCTCAAGAGTTGAAATTTCTCGGCGTTAAATACCCTATTGCTGTCTTCTGTTGTCTTCGCTTCACACCGGGATCAAGCAGGTGGCCCAGCCTCTAGGCCGGGTTTGATTGGCGTAGGAGTTGCTCTCTTGCGCTCTCCGCCACACATGACCGCTTGGTGGAGGAGCGAGTTGCTATCTCGCGCTCTCCACCGCACATAGTCATGTACACCCGGTTCATCTGGTCTAATTTCTTCATTCTACCACATCTCAAGTTTAAATTTCTCGGTGTTAAACATCATATTGGCGTCTTCTGCTGTCCCCCTCTTCACACCGGGTTCAAGCGGGTGGCCCCCGCCTCTAGGCCGGTTTTGTGTAGAAGTGAGCTGCTCTCTTGCGCTCTCCGCCACACATGGCCGCCTGGTGGTGGGTAATGCTCTCTCGCGCTCTCCGCCGCACATAGTCATGTGCACCCTGCTCATCTGGCCTAATATGCATTCTAATTTCATTTCTACCATATCTCAAGAGTTGAACCGTTTCGGGAAAATGACCATTTATTTTCAACGAGTTAATTTTTGTTTTACCCCCAAAATATATAACTTAGTAGATCTTATATTATATATATATATATATATATATATATATATATATATATAATCGCAGAAAATTATAATTCTTTATTGATGGATAGGTTCCAAGCTTCTACGAATTTAACAATACGCAGAATTAGTCGCATTGTGAAAACGTCTGTTTGGGTAAAAATACCCTTTCAGTCAACGGGTCAACGGTTGGCCTTGGAACTAAGGTGATTTGTGCGTAGTTGTAAATTTAAAGTAGTGCTACGTTACTGCCCCTCGCATTACCCCGTTTTATTTGGGTCGGCTTTTGTATTTCTTATACTAATATTATTCTTGATTGCATATATGCATATATATATATATATATATATATATATATATAATCCTCAAGAAGTGCTACTCTGAAAAAATTATGATTTATGTGTGAGGGATGCAGATCTTTAATCTAAATATGCGAATGCAAAGAAAAATGTTCAGTGGGTGGATACCTTCTTCCTGTAAGCGAAGTGAAGGCTTTGAGGTCTGGGGTTCGATCATGATGATGGTAATAATAATTAAAAAAAGAGTTAGAACAATTGGCCGCATCATTTAGGTGAGCGCTGTGTCAGTAAGACTTGTACAAAACGGGACCAGTATCCCCTAAACATGTTTTCTCCAAAGTTAGGAAGTAATTCCTCTTCAAATTTGATTTTTACTTTATATATATATATATATATATATATATATATATATAATATATATATATATATATATATATATATATATATATATACCGTATATATATATATATATTAGGTGTGCTAATTATTGTTGTTGTTTTTTCAGGACAACTCCGTGTCATGCTTTGTACGACCGGTTCGATTTAAATAGCAAGATGCATTGTATTACCCCCTTGCAAGCAATTTCGCTTCTCTTTCCTTATCAGATTATTGTAGCCGCTTTTTCAAGATGGCGCCCATCAAATTTCATCTTAAGTGGGTATTTTCGCGGTCACGTATTTATAAAGTACAGCGGAGCGTGTGTAAATAGAATAATAAAGATTATTTTTTTGGCGGGGTGTAAATAATGGAAGTACATGTTTCGTTTTGTAGTTTTAGTCCGTTTTATAATTTTAAGTTAATTTAAAGTCAAACGTTCTTATTTTAAGGCATTAGTTTATGAAGTATAAAAAGTTTTGATCGAAGTTAGGAAGTAATTCCTCTTCAAATTTTCTTTTTGATTTTATATATATATATATATATATATATATATATATATTTATAGGTGTGCTAATTGTTGTTTATTTTTTTCAGGGCAACTCAGTGTCATGCTTTGTACGGATTAAAAAAAAAATATATGTGGAAGACCCTAATTATACTGGTTCAAGTTCAGACTGATTATCGGATTGTTGATGTTATTTTTTTCAGGACAACCCCGTGTGATGTTTTGTGTGGTTAGGTAGCGTATATAGGAATGTAATATTTATTTTCAATATATTTTGTGAAATTGAATTAAATAATTTGTCTAAATAAAGAGTGATGTGTTTGGTGTTTTATTCAAATCCTTGGCTGTATATATATAAAACGTTATTATTTAACTACACCAAATGGTTGGTTAGGATATCTAAGTTAACGTGTGGGCTATCCAGTCGTGTCAGATAAACGGGGAAGGTTCAGATTAGACAGGGAGAGAAATAAACAGATAAGCATTATGATCGAGTGTCGCAATAACGGGTCGTGTCCTACGATCCGTAACAATTTTCTGTAAGTACATTTCAAGCTTAGTTTCCATTAAAATTTATTTAATTGTAAGTGAATATGAATAATAGCGGACAGAATATATGATGAGTAAGTGTATATATATATATATTTTTTTTTTAGATTAGAAGGCCTTTTATCACACGTATTCAAATTTTGTTGTGGAAAGATGATATTAGCTTTGTCCATCAGGGGGTTTGAGAGGGTTGAGAGAGAGAGAGAGAGAGAGAGAGAGAGAGAGAGAGAGAGAGAGAGAGAGAGAGAAAATGATCGTGTTGCTATAACGGGGTCTGGCATTTTTTTCCACGTCCGGTTTTAACACCCCGTACGAATTGTTCTCTGGCTGACACCCGTGCCAGTCTCGAATCCCGTTTTTTTCCCGTACGAATTGTTCGGCGTTTTACGCCCCACCTTAGATCTACGGGGATCATTAGGGCACCCTGGATATCAATCACGATTTTTAAATCGTACATTAAGCCACCTGATGCCCGGAGGCACTGGCTGATAATGCCAACTGGCTGAATAAGGGGGCTTATAAAACAACGGCCGCTCGGCTGAAGTCCTCATATGCGCCTGGCAGTAGCCGGGTGAACACCACCTCCTTTCTCTCTCTCCTTCTCCTCTTTCTCTTGGGGGATAACTCTGCTTCCAAGTTGCATAACCCCTTGTTGCTCTTGCAACATTCCCCCTCCCACATTTTGGGGGTGGTTGGCACCAAGGGGGGTGGGGTTGGCACTATGGGGGGTGGGGTGGTACTAAAGGGGTGGGGGTGGCACTCTTGCAACATTATGGAACATTTGCAATTGCTTTGCACTCTCCCATTTTGCGGTCATACTACTTGGTGTAAGTAGTCACGTAGCCTTTTCTGGGATTTACCCGAGGCCTACTTAGAATTTCTATCATAACTAACTTATATTTTTCATTCGGTAAAAATTTTACTATATTTATATTATTAATAAATTCCCAATTTTACAATCCCAACACTTCCCAATTCTTCTTCTCGCTTTTCTATGGTATTTCCTGACATGCTGACCACGTACGTCACTTACATTTCTCTTTGCGGGACACACTTCATCAACCATGCTTGCACGATTTCCTTACTAAATCCCCATCTGAAAAAGGGTTTTCTTTCTTAAGGTAATAAACGACAAACACGGCCCACAAACACTGATAACTCTCTGAGAGTTCTTTAACTCCAAGAACTTTTCATACAAAAAGAAAATACGTATTATACGAATAATTCTTTACATGAATTATTTACATATACATATCAGGTTCAGAAGTATAAAAGAACTCTATATTTTTAACGTATACTTACAAATGAATTCTTTCCAAAGCATTTTCAAACATAATTCTTCTCAAAGAATTTTCTGTAACATTTTAGTGGACAAAGATATTTTCCCAGCAGTATAAAAGCAGCTGAAATCTCGAAAGCAGCTTCAGTCAAGTATTTTTGGTTTTAAAGGATTATTTCGTTTGGAAGGGGAAAACTTGCTCACCCCATTTTGGCTAGTAGTCTCGGAATCTGTTTTCCGAGAGAGGAATGTTTTAAATATAAAATATAATAGGATCATGGAATAATCCAGTACGAGAAGCAGAATCAGTTAGGATCACGGAATAATCCAGTACGAGAAGCAGAATTAGTTAACAAGAGGATTTTGCATTATTGTTGTATTTTCTACGAAGCAAGTGTCACAAAAGAGCGGAGATTCAATTTTTATATACATTAATGTAAATAATCTCTTTCACGTCACTTTAAACATTATGTAAGAGGATTATCGAAGTCATATGTTGGAACGCAACAATTAGTTCATTTCAAAGGTTTTTTTTTTTTTTTTTTTTGTTTTTGTCATGTTGCTGCTTCCTTTTTACCAAATTCT
Organism: Bathynomus jamesi; assembly: GCA_023014485.1. Classification (NCBI taxonomy): domain Eukaryota; kingdom Metazoa; phylum Arthropoda; class Malacostraca; order Isopoda; family Cirolanidae; genus Bathynomus; species Bathynomus jamesi. Next base: position 552,409 of record JAJOZX010002517.1, read on the forward strand.
TTTGCCCGATTGAGCCCATGTAATGTGAAACAATGGAAATCAGAGCGTATTTCAATAATGAAAGACATCCTACGGTCTCGGAAAATTCGGTCTCGGAAAATTGAAGTAAATCTATGAGCTCAGATAGCAAAAAATATTTAAATCACATTTGCAAGGTATAATGAAAACATAAACGAGAATGTGAAAAGATTTATTAAAGGAATTGTTTTGTTGTTTAAAACTTAAAACTAAAAATGATACCCTAAATAATGGGCAAAACATAAAAGAAGATTCGGTCTCAGAAAATTCGGTCTTGTCTCCTCGCTGCAAATGTGAAATTTTAGTCTGCTTGTAACTGATGATTTCAATGCGGAATGAAATGCTTCAAGGGCATTATTAGTTCGGGGCAATTTTTTGACCTGACCTGACCTAACCTGACCGAAATTTCGAAGACCTACCTAACTGAAATTTCCAAGACCTAACCTAACAGAAATTTCCAAGACCGAATTTTCTGAGACCGAATTTTCAAGACCTAATTTTCTGGACACCAGTCCAAAGGCATGAGTTATCTTCCTGCTTGAGCGTTGTATATGCGCGTTGACTCTATTGCTTATGTTTAATCATATGACGTTAACACACACACGCACATATTATACAAGGTGAGCCAAAGCTCCTAACTCAAAAAGTATTTATTGTACAGTATAGTTATTTTTTGAGGCAGGACTTTTGACTCACCTTGTATAGAACAATGTAATAGTAATTTTACTTATTAACAATCTTTTCCGACTCACTTCAACCAATCTTTCATCTACTTCCTCTCATCAGAACAGCTCTGTTATATGAGGCCTTCCTAGGAAGAAGTGGCTATGCGACAAAAGTAAAACACACCAGGAAACGCAGTTAAAGTTGTACCAAATACAACTTTTGGTACAACTTTGCGTTTTCTGGCGTTTTTACTTTTGTCGCTTAGCCACTTCTTCTAAAGAGGGCCTCATATATTAGGTAATACGCACAGCATTCCATTTGCAATAATAATAATAAACGTCTGGTTTGTTTAAATTCCTTCGTAACGGCATAGGTCATATGACGGAGGGGAGATGCAACTTAACGTGATATCCGAACCACAGGTCGCTACATCATCTGAAAGCCGAGGACGGTCACTTATCCAATGACAATACACACTCAGCGTTGCTTAACCTCGCTGATCTAATGGGAAACGGAGCAATAAATTGACTGGAAGGATGCATCCAGCAAGGGAACCGTACATTATGTACAGTGCCCCTGGATAAGAAGACTAGTTATTCTAAAACGTACATACTGTACATATTACATTATCTTAAACAAATATTTCCCACTTTCCATGGGGTGGGCACGACGCTTGAACTCGGAACTGAAGACATTACACACACACACACACGCGCACACACACGTGCGCATCTCCGCACAAGCGAACTACCGACTTTTTAAAATCCATACATCTAAAAAGCTAATTAACTAAAGCTAATTTAACCTAACCTAACCTAACCTTAGTACTATCGAACCGAGAAAGGCGCGATGTTTCGGACGCAGCTAAGGGATGGAAGGGTGCTTTCTGTCAAGTCATTAAATAGTGAGGTACCCATTAATCTAACCTGACCTAACATTCTTTTCCAGACAGTAAAAATGTGTCTAAATCTTTTAAATAATTTTTTAATGCTTTAAGGCACCAAAGACAGAAGACGGTACTTAAACCGAGTTTCTTCTATAGTTCAAATGAACGTTCACTGGAATTAAAAAAAAAAAGGTCTTGACAAAATGAGGTACTCATTTTGTCAAGACTTTTTTCAACATGGGCCTCATTATCAGACCATGCTGAATACAAAGCCCAGGGCAAATGTCTTCCTTTCATGCCACTTACTTTTTCCATGAGCAAAGTATAGTTCCTCTTACCTCTTCCCTCCTTAAACAAATCATCAAAACACATTTTATAATCTACAGAATATGTTTTTTACAGAAATATTAATTATTAAATTATTATTAATTTAATAAGTTAATGAATTTTACTAAAAATTATAGACTCCGATAAAACTATCAAACATGAGAAAAGAGGGGAACGGATAAAAAAAATTCAGTAATTATATATATATATATATATATATAGAGAGAGAGAGAGAGAGAGAGAGAGAGAGAGAGAGTGACAAGGAAAAGAAGTGCCTCAAAAGGCCTTGCGGCCCATACCAAAGAGGTACCAATGGCAACGGGTGCCAGGGAAAATTTTCTACACACTCAAATAGTGTGCAAGATTTGGTCTAACCTTTTCTTGAATGATCCACAGAAGAACTGTTCACAACTTCTGAAGGTAACTTGTTCCACGTGTCACAGATCTTATACGTAAAGTAATTCCCACACACACTAGTCCTAAACCGTTTCAAATCCAACTTCCAACCATTGTTGCGAGTTGGGTTATCATTTAAGCTAAACATGCTTCTAAAATCGACATCGTTGAACCAGCGTAGGAGCTTGAAAACCTCGATGAATTGACCGCGCAGCCTCCGACTTTCCAGCGAAAACAAGTTCAGGGCGCGTAAGCGTCGATTGTAGCTCATGTGCCTAACGGAAGGGATTAACTTTGTGGCCCTCGCCTGCACTCGCTGCAGCCTCTCAATATCTTTCCTGAGGGTGGGCGACCAGAACTGCACAGTATACTGCAGGTGCTGCCGAGAGAGAGAGAGAGAGAGAGAGAGAGAGAGAGAGAGAGAGAGAGAGAGAGAGAGAGAGAGAGAGGAGAGAGAGAGAGAGAGAGGAGAGGAGAGAGAGAGACTTAATTTATATTTAATAAAAAATACTTCACTCTGTGTATATACACATCTTTTATGTAAAATGGCATTACCCCTTCAGATATGACATCTCGTCCTTCACTATATTAATGTTTAATAATAAAAAAAATGGTGTAAAAAAAAAGTACCACCTTTATGAACTATTCAAGTATTTGGATTACAAGTCGGACTCTCGCGAGAAAGCTGCGTAAATAAAACAATGAATATTTTAAAGAGAATAAAGTCTCTCTCTCTCTCTCTCTCTCTCTCTCTCTCTCTCTCTCTCTCTCTCTCTCTCTCTCTCTCTCTCTCTCTCTCTCTCTCTCTCTCTCTCTCATTTAATCAGTTAATAATAAAAAATAATAAAAAGAGACACTCGTTAAAACTTCAAGCATTTATGAATAAAGATATGAACACAACGACGATGTCAGTAATGAGTAAATGAAGTAAAGTGATCTTCAAATGGTGAATGAAGTTAATGGAAAAGAGAACAACGGAAAAAAGGGGGAAACGGATGACAGACACACTTTTAACTGTGCGGATGCCTACGCAGTAGGTCCCCTTTGAGGACGCTCTCTCTGTCTCCGTCTCTCACCTTTAAATCCTCTGGTACAGATGCTTTTATACCTCGGGTTCTTAAAGAGATTAAAGATAACGCTATTTTCTCGTCCATATCCATATCTTTAACAAGTCCTTATACCTAGGTAGGGGGTTCCAAATGAGTTGGAATTTGGCCAACGTGACTCCCTTTCTTCAAAACGGGAGAAAAAAGAGAAGTCCCGGCATCTCCGGGTCTATCAACTTAACATTTGTCGTAGGCAAACTTTTAGAATCCATAATTACTACAAGGATTGTAGGTAATTTGGAAATACATAATTTAATACTAGATTCCCAGCATGTTTCCGCAAGCACTTTAGCACAGGTCCTGCCTGACTAACCTGTTAATTGGAATTCTTTCATAACATGTTTTATAAACCTTGGGTAGTACATGTAGTCAGTGGTGGCGGAACGGCAGCGTGCAAGGTGGAGCCAAGTAGGACTGATTAGCATACTACTAGACTACATTCACTAGATTGCATGAACATGCTAAAGTGCTACAGTTACGAACTTACAATTTACGAAATATGTTACAAACACATACACAAAATAAATGTTTACCTACTTTTCACTTTGAAAAACTTGTTTTTCAAAGTTTAAAATGTCAAAATATTTTCGCTGGAAATGGGGCAAGAGGGGGCCGCCGACCCCAGGCCCTCCCTCCCCCGTTCTGCCGCCTATGCATGTAGTGTACTAAGATTTCAAAAGAAAAAATATTTTATAAACTTCCACATAAACGACTTATGACAAAAGTTAGGGCCCCTAATATAAGTCACACTGTAGCCGCGTGGCTGGAGTATTGGCTTAGCGATAAGAAGTTTGTGATTAATAGAGGAGCCTCAGGTCAGGCGCCAGTAATAAGTGGGGTAACACAGGGATCAGTTCTAGGGCCGCTTTTACTTATCATTTACAATAAATGACATAGATAGAGGTATACTAGGCAGTTGCAGTACCAAGTACAAGGACAAGCAAATTATGACTTGTTTGAGCAGGAACTGGTAACGACCAACCTAGTAAAGGCCTTAGGGGTGTTTATAAGTGACCAAGTTTCCGAATAGTGGGTTGAAGTGGAGAACTGTCATAAAATACTGGCCTATATTAAAAGAAAATTCTTATACCGTAAGAAAGACGTCATTTTCCCCTTCTATAATGGATTGCTTAGGCCCCACCTTCAGTATGCTGCGTAGTTTTGGCCCCCTTCTTGAGAAAAGACATAAATGCTTCAAAACGTTCGTGTCAGTGACAAAATTAATTCCGTCTGTCCGTTACAAATCATACGATCGTAGACTCGTTCATCTTAATTTATATTCCTCAGAAGAAGCACAGTCTCAGCAGTAAACTCATCTAGGTGTATAATTTTCTGGATAGGATCTTGATAACGTTCATGATATTCTTTTTACACTAAACACGAAAATAACCTGTAACAATAGCTGTAAATTGGAAAAAAAATGAAATACGGATATTTGCAAACATTTTTTTACGTACAAGATTGTTAATCATTAGAATAAACCTCCGCGTGAAGTCGTTTCAAGAACCTCCACCAGTATGCTTAAAAACAAACTTCACCTAGTGTTAGATGATTTCCTTGAGTAAGTCTTTTTGCATTCGGAATTTTTAAAGTGATCAATGGAATAATTTTCTTCCTTTTCTTCCTATAAAGTCGTCTTCATCACTTTGAACTGCATCAAGCGAGTGATGGGAGCCATCTCCAGAAGGCTTTAAAGTTGTTGAGGCTCCCTCATTTCACTGCAACCCCTTGAAAAAACTCTCTCTCTCTCTCTCTCTCTCTCTCTCTCTCTCTCTCTCTCTCTCTCTCTCTCTCTCTCTCTCTCTCTCTCTCTCTTCTCTCTCTCTCTCTCTCTCTCTCTCTTTCTCTCTTCTCTCTCTCTCTCTCCCTCTAGATCTGAACGTGGGAGGGACGAACTATAGGTTAATCTTGGTGTACAGACCTCCGCATCTCCTCCTCGTGGAGGATACAGCCCTGTACACCGAACTCAGTAGCCTGCTAGGGGATAGGGTGTGTGTAGTTTTAGGAGACTTCAACTGTCGCGGCATAAAGTGAGAAAACAGAACTGCCGATGCTGAAGGGAGGAGGCTAGTTGACTTTGCTGATGAGAACTTCCTCACTCAGTGGGTCAACGAGCCTACACGAGGCAAAAGCGTTCTAGACTTAGTATTCACGACCGAAGACAACCTCGTCACTGGCCTCACCGTTGACGAATCATTGGGCGGGAGTGATCACGGTCTTATTAGGTTCCGTGTGTGCGTCCCTCGGGTGAGCGTAGTAACTCGAGAGGCAGTAAGCTCGATCTCCGGCGGGCGAACTTTGTTAGCCTCAGGGATAGCGTAGGAGAGATGGGGTTAGAGGTTGGCGGCGATGTTGAGGGAGTGTGGAGTGCATTCCGGGACGAGTTTATGGTGCTGCAGTCTGCTGCCATACCCTCAAAACCGGTCACCCCTGCTTCAACGCAGCCTAAGTGGTTCAATCGTGACATCGCTTCGGCTATCCGAAATAGGAAAGTAGCGTATAGGAGGGCGAAGGCCAATCGTTCCCATGAGAACACTGAAGCGTATGTCCGCCTGTGTAGGGAAGTGAAGGCGAAGGTTAGGATAGCGAAACGTAACGAAGAACTACGGGTGGCAAGCCTCTGCAAGGGGGAACCCTAAGGAATTCTTCAGTTATGTTAATAGTAGAAAGCCCGTTAGAAGGACGGAAGCGGCGTTCTGCTGACCTCCGACGCGGACATCGCTAATGTGCTTAATGAGTACTTTGCGGGAGTGTTCACCAGGGAAGATACCCGCGTCATCCCCGAGCCAGGCGTGAGGCACGAAGGTGCTGGCCTGGATAGTGTTAGATGTACCGCGACAGTCGTTGCCGATAGAATAGACAAACTGAGCGCGTTTAAGGCTCCTGGGCCAGACCAGTTTCTCCCCAGTGTTGCGAGAAGTGCGCGACCAGGTGGCTCCCCACCTGGCTACAGTCTTCAACAAATCGTTGGAGATGGGCCAGGTGCCTGGTGACTGGAGGGAAGCCAACGTGACCCCTATCTTTAAGAAAGGGGATCACGAAAGTCCAGGGAACTATCGTCCCATTAGTCTCACTTCAGTTGTAGGTAAATTATTAGAAGGGATAATAGCTGATAGGATCGTTGACCATCTGGATTCCTACAAGCTGCTTGGGGACTCCCAACATGGGTTTAGACGGCATAGGTCGTGTCTCACCAACTTGCTCGAGTTTTTCCACGTCATGTTGAGTGAGTACGATAAGAGTAGGGCTATTGATATACTTTATCTCGACTTTCAGAAAGCCTTTGATAAGGTACCTCACCGCCGGCTAACGGCGAAAGTGCGCGCGCTGGGTATCGGTGGGGAAATAGGTAGGTGGATTGAAAACTGGCTGAGGAATAGGCGGCAGAGGGTGGTAATTAAAGGGGCTAGATCGGGTTGGGCCTCGGTCACTAGTGGGGTTCCTCAGGGTTCCGTTTTGGGGCCACTGTTGTTTATCATTTACATAAATGATATCGACGGTGGCATCAGTCGGATCGCCAAATTCGCTGATGACACCAAGCTTGGGGCCAATGTTGGGACGCCCGAAGCGATCGAGGAACTGCGCGTGAGGACCTAGGTAGGATAGGAGAGTGGTCCGAAAAATGGCAAATGCCGTTTAACTTGGGTAAATGCAAAGTGATGCACATTGGCTACGCCAATCCCAAGTCGGACTACTCAATGTTGGGTAGTAATATCGAGGTGACTGATTTAGAAAAGGACTTGGGTGTGCTAATTAGCAGCGACCTTAAGTTTACGAAACAGTGTGTAGAGGTGGAAAAGAAAGCCCAGAAACTATTGGGTTATATCAGGAGGCAATTTCAGTTTCGGAACAAGGAGATTGTGCTCTCACTGTACAATTCCCTTGTTCGGCCGCACCTGGAGTATGCTGTGCAGTTCTGGTCGCCCACCCTCAGGAAAGATATTGAGAGGCTGGAGCGAGTGCAGGCGAGGGCCACAAAGTTAATCCCTTCCGTTAGGCATATGGGCTACAATCGACGGTTACGCGCCCTGGACTTGTTTTCGCTTGAAACTCGGAGGCTGCGCGGTCAACTGATCGCGGATTTTCAAGCTCTTACGCGGATTCAACGATGTCGATTTTAGAAGCATGTTTAGTTTAAATGATAACCCAACTCGCAACAATGGTTGGAAGTTGGATTTGAAAACGGTTTAGGACTAGTGTGTGTGGGAATTACTTTACGTATAAGATCTGTGACACATGGAACAGGTTACCTTCGGAAGTTGTGAACAGTTCCTCTGTGGATCAGTTCAAGAAAAGGTTAGACCAAATTTTGCACACTATTTGAGTGTGTAGAAAATTTTCCGTGGCACCCGTTGCCATTGGTACCTCCTCGGTATGGGCCGCAAGGCCTTTTGAGGTACTTCTTTTCCTTGTAACTCCTTGTAACTCTCTCTCTCTCTCTCTCTCTCTCTCTCTCTGCTCTCTCAACGACTTGTTCCTCAAAGGCGGTAGGGTAGGTTCACGAAGGGATCATCACCGAGATCATGTCTCTTGCGGATGATCTGAAAACTGAAGACAGACAGGGGAATGTTATGGGTATTTTACCGCGATGAATGCCAGTGACCACGCGCTCAGTAAGGTCATTGGCATCAACGAGAGGGTGCAAGACTTGTGCGTCCCTGGGCGTGAGGTTTGTTGACCCGTTCGACGCGTTTTCGGGTAGGTGGGACCTTACAGAGGGATGGTGTCCACCTCAATGTCAGGGTAAAGGTGTGCTAGGCGCGCTGCTTGACCGGCACCTATACAGAATGGTGAGGTCGAGTCCGGGAGAGATGATGGGCCCCCACCGGGGAGAGATGAGAGAGCCGGTGGCGGACGTACCTTCAACTGAAGGGTGCGTCCAGGTACAGGTGGGTGACTCTCCTCCACGTTGGAGGGGGCTCAGGCTCCTGCGGAAGTTGCCCCCTCGTTAGTGAGGGGCTCTTCAACTCCCGACAGCCCTGGCTGTTCGGGAAACGGGTCGTGCTAGGGGGCGGTCAGAATAGGGAGGCTCCCTCCGTGCAATGCTTTTTAATGCTAGGTCGATCAGGAACAAGTTTGCGAGCTACGGGCGCTCTTAGCATCAGAATACCAGGATATCGTTGCTATCACCGAGTCCTGGATTCATACTGATCGTAGGGACTACGTTGGGGAGTTCGAAATTCCCGGGTATAGAATGTTTCGCAAAGACCGCACCCGTGGGGAGGGGGTGGGGTACTAATATACGTCAGAGACACGTTGAGTCCGGTTGACTGCCAGTTCCGGTCGGAACGGGAGCTGCTTGGCGTCGATCTGAACGTGGGAGGGACGAACTATAGGTTAATCTTGGTGTACAGACCTCCGCATCTCCTCCTCGAGGAGGATACAGCCCTGTACACCGAACTCAGTAGCCTGCTAGGGGATAGGGTGTGTGTAGTTTTAGGAGACTTCAACTGTCGCGGCATAAAGTGGGAAAACAGGACTGCCGATGCTGAAGGGAGGAGGCTAGTTGACTTTGCTGATGAGAACTTCCTCACTCAGTGGGTCAACGAGCCTACACGAGGCGAAAGCGTTCTAGACTTAGTATTCACGACCGAAGACAACCTCGTCACTGGCCTCACCGTTGACGAATCATTGGGCGGGAGTGATCACGGTCTTATTAGGTTCCGTGTGTGCGTCCCTCGGGTGAAGCGTAGTAACTCGAGAGGCAGTAAGCTCGATCTCCGGCGGGCGAACTTTGTTAGCCTCAGGGATAGCGTAGGAGAGATGGGGTTAGAGGTTGGCGGCGATGTTGAGGGAGTGTGGAGTGCATTCCGGGACGAGTTTATGGTGCTGCAGTCTGCTGCCATACCCTCAAAACCGGTCACCCCTGCTTCAACGCAGCCTAAGTGGTTCAATCGTGACATCGCTTCGGCTATCCGAAATAGGAAAGTAGCGTATAGGAGGGCGAAGGCCAATCGTTCCCACGAGAACACTGAAGCGTATGTCCGCCTGTGTAGGGAAGTGAAGGCGAAGGTTAGGCTAGCGAAACGTAACGAAGAACTACGGGTGGCAAGCCTCTGCAAGGGGAACCCTAAGGAGTTCTTCAGTTATGTTAATAGTAGAAAGCCCATTAGAAGCATGATAGGTCCTTTAAAGGACGGAAGCGGCGTTCTGCGGACCTCCGACGCGGACATCGCTAATGTGCTTAATGAGTACTTTGCGGGAGTGTTCACCAGGGAGGATACCCGCGTCATCCCCGAGCCAGGTGAGGCACGAAGGTGCTGGCCTGGATAGTGTTAGATGTACCGCGACAGTCGTTGCCATAGAATAGACAAACTGAGCGCGTTTAAGGCTCCTGGGCCAGACCAGTTTCTCCCCAGAGTGTTGCGAGAAGTGCGCGACCAGGTGGCTCCCCACCTGGCTACAGTCTTCAACAAATCGTTGGAGATGGGCCAGGTGCCTGGTGACTGGAGGGAAGCCAACGTGACCCCTATCTTTAAGAAAGGGGATCACGAAAGTCCAGGGAACTATCGTCCCATTAGTCTCACTTCAGTTGTAGGTAAATTATTAGAAGGATAATAGCTGATAGGATCGTTGACCATTTGGATTCCTACAAGCTGCTTGGGGACTCCCAACATGGGTTTAGACGGCATAGGTCGTGTCTCACCAACTTGCTCGAGTTTTTCCACGTCATGTTGAGTGAGTACGATAAGAGTAGGGCGATTGATATACTTTATCTCGACTTTCAGAAAGCCTTTGATAAGGTACCTCACCGCCGGCTAATGGCGAAAGTGCGCGCGCTGGGTATCGGTGGGGAAATAGGTAGGTGGATTGAAAACTGGCTGAGGAATAGGCGGCAGAGGGTGGTAATTAAAGGGGCTAGTTCGGGTTGGGCCTCGGTCACTAGTGGGGTTCCTCAGGGTTCCGTTTTGGGGCCACTGTTGTTTATCATTTACATAAATGATATCGACGGTGGCATCGTCAGTCGGATCGCCAAATTCGCTGATGACACCAAGCTTGGGGCCAATGTTGGGACGCCCGAAGCGATCGAGGAACTGCGTGCGGACCTAGGTAGGATAGGAGAGTGGTCCGAAAAATGGCAAATGCCGTTTAACTTGGGTAAATGCAAAGTGATGCACATTGGCTACGCCAATCCCAAGTCGGACTACTCGATGTTGGTAGTAATATCGAGGTGACTGATTTAGAAAAGGACTTGGGTGTGCTAATTAGCAGCGACCTTAAGTTTACGAAACAGTGTGTAGAGGTGGAAAAGAAAGCCCAGAAACTATTGGGTTATATCAGGAGGCAATTTCAGTTTCGGAACAAGGAGATTGTGCTCTCACTGTACAATTCCCTTGTTCGGCCGCACCTGGAGTATGCTGTGCAGTTCTGGTCGCCCACCCTCAGGAAAGATATTGAGAGGCTGGAGCGAGTGCAGGCGAGGGCCACAAAGTTAATCCCTTCCGTTAGGCATATGGGCTACAATCGACGGTTACGCGCCCTGAACTTGTTTTCGCTGAAACTCGGAGGCTGCGCGGTCAACTGATCGAGGTTTTCAAGCTCTTACGCGGGTTCAACGATGTCGATTTTAGAAGTATGTTTAGTTTAAATGATAACCCAACTCGCAACAATGGTTGGAAGTTGGATTTGAAACGGTTTAGGACTAGTGTGTGTGGGAATTACTTTACGTATAAGATCTGTGACACATGGAACAGGTTACCTTCGGAAGTTGTGAACAGTTCCTCTGTGGATCAGTTCAAGAAAAGGTTAGACCAAATCTTGCACACTATTTGAGCGTGTACAAAATTTTCCCTCGCACCCGTTGCCATTGGTACCTCCTCGGTATGGGCCGCAAGGCGTTTTGAGGTACTTCTTTTCCTTGTAACTCCTCCTTGTAACTCTCTCTCTAACACGGTGACTATTCTCTCTCTCTCTCGGAAGACGAGAATTCTGTCAAAAATAAAAGACCCTCCAAACCAAAACCAAAACATAAGGATTCGGAACCCATTACCGTCAAAAATAAGTTTCACTTATTTGCTGACGAGGAGGATGAATCCTTTTTAATTGGGGATTCTATGGTAAGGAATCAAGGGGACTTTTTCGGAGCAAGACGCGTGACCAAGAGAAAACTCCGATGTTTTCCGGTGCCACAAGCCAGATAATTAATAGGGAATTAGTCAAAATTAATATGAAGAATAAGAGTTGCCCTATCATTGTACATGTTGGTGGCAATGGCGTTTTTCTGGAGGGACAGGAGAGCAAAGAGTCCATTATAAAAGAATTCAAGATCCTAACCGACAAGGTTGGGATAGGACAGATATGGGTATGGTCGTAGGAATTCTCCCTCGAATGCGCGCGAGTGACTATACTCTAAATAAAGCCATTATCATATAAAAGAGTTAAACGCATGTGTGATGAAAAAGGCCTAAAGTTTGTTGATTTTTGGCCTACATTCTACGGAAATGGGGAATACTTTGGTTCGGACGGGATACATTTTAATCAGAAGGGGAAAAAGTAGTTTGGTGATTTACTGAACATTAATTTGTATAATCTTTTTAAACTAAGACCCCCCAAACCAACAATTGATCCTGCCCCCCCAACTGTTAAATCTACTCCCCAGCAGTAGGTCCTCCTCCCCAGCAGTCAGCCCTCCTCCCCCAGCAGTTAGTCCCCTCCCCCAGCAGTTAGTCCCCCTCCAACAACAGTTAGTCCCCCTCCCCGGTAGTTGGTCCCACTCCCCCTGTAGTTGGTCCCACTCCCCCTGTAGTTGGTCCAACTGCGTCGGGAAACGACTCAGGCCAGTTAGGAAAAGTCACAACTTAAAATCACTCAAAACTGTGCTCTTCAATGCTAGGTCAATTAGAAACAAACTAATGGAATTTATAGCGCTTGTTAAAACTGAGAACTTTGATATCATAGGAATAACGGAATCCTGGATTCATTCTGAATCAAGGGATTTTGTAGAATTTGAAATGGTAGGTTACAAAATGTTTCACAAAGATAGGAACGGAAGGGAAGGCGGCGGTGTACTTTTGTATGCTCGGGACTTCCTGCACCCAGTAAACAGTAATATCGTATCTGCTCATGAAATGTTGGGAATTAATCTAAACCTAAATAATAAAGTAGTGCATCTACTTCTAGTATATAGGCCACCTCACTACCTCGTTGATAAGGATATAAACTTGTATAACCAATTAAGCAGAATAGTGAATAATAAGATCAGTGTGATATCTGGTGATTTTAATTGTGGTAATGTAAATTGGGAAAACAAAACAGCTGATGCTGAGGGCTCAAGACTGTTGGAATTTGCCGATGATAGCTTATTAAGTCAATGGGTTGACGGTCCTACAAGGGGTAATAATAAACTAGACCTCATATTCACGAACAAAGATGACCTAGTCTCTAACCTAACTATTGGTGAAAATTTAAGTAACAGCGATCATAATTTGATTAGGTTTGACCTCAGGGTTCCAGTTAATACACGCGAAAAGACTCGTGAAAGACTAGATTTCTCGAGAGCAAATTTTGAAAGCTTCCGAAGTAGTTTAGACACGCTTGAAGTTCTAATAAGTGAGGATGTCAATGTCACCTGGAGCTCATATAGGGATCAATTTAGAATATTACAGAACACTTTTATACCCACTAAAATAGTTTTCTTGTCAACAAAGTTACCGAAATGGTTTAACAGCGAAATTAGCGGTGCTATTACGGGAAGAAATAGAGCCTACAAACTACTAAAGTCGTATTTCAACCAGACTAATTCAGAAAACTATATAAACCTACGTAGGAGGGTTAAGTCCTTAATTAGATCAGCCAAGCGTGAAGAAGAAGCTAGAGTTGCCTCACTCTGTAAAGTTAATCCTAAAGAATTTTTTGACCATGTTAATAGCAGAAAGCAAATTAAAAATTCTGTAGGCCCCCTAAAAGACAGAAATGGCGTACTGAAATTCGGTGATAAAGATATAGCTAATATGTTAAACGAGTTCTTCGTTACAGTCTTCACGGAGGAAGACACAATAGAAGTGCCAAGTCCTCGGATTACATATGACGGTGACCATCCCGTAGAGACCATAAGTTTTATGAGAAATGAGGTACAGCAATTAATTGATAAGGTGAATAAATACAAATCACCTGGCCCCGACTTATTTCTTCCAAGGATATTAAAAGAGGTTAGCCACAATGTTGTTGACGACTTAGTAACCATAGTCAAACAATCAATCGAGCTAGGGAAAGTTCCAACCGACTGGAAGTTAGCAAATGTAACACCAATCTTTAAAAAGGGTGATTGGGAAAATACTTGTAATTAACGCCCGATCAGTTTAACATCAGTTGTCGGCAACCTGTTGGAATCCATCATTAAAAAACGTATTGTGTATCACCTTGAATCTAACAATCTAATTTTTTATTCTCAATATGGATTTAGGCGGCATAGATCCTGTCTGACAAACCTGTTAGAGCTTTTCCATAGTATGCATACATTATACGATGCAAGTAGGGCAATAGATATAGTGTATGTCTCGACTTTCAAAAAGCCTTTGACAAAGTCCCTCAGAGCTAAAATCAGAGGACTAGGAATCACCGGGCTCGCTTCCGACTGGATTGAGGATTGGTTACAAGATAGAAAGCAGAGAGTGGTAATAAATGGAGTGGCTTCGGAGTGGGCGCCCGTCACCAGTGGTGTCCCACAGGGTTCCGTTCTAGGTCCTTTACTTTTTATCATCTATATTAACGATATAGACGTCGGGCTTCTAAATACAATCTCCAAATTTGCAGACGATACGAAATTAGGAAGTAGTGTAGGTACTGAGGAGGGCGTAAGAACGCTTCAGAATGATCTTGACAGGTTGGGCGAATGGTCTGCTACTTGGCAAATGCCATTCAACTTGGACAAATGTAAGGTAATGCACATAGGTTATAAAAACCCGAAGACCGATTACTCTCTCTTGGGAAGGAACTTGACTGAGACCGATCTAGAGAAAGACTTAGAGTCTATATCAGCAACGATCTGAAACTATCGAAGCACTGTGCAGAAGTCGAAAAGAGGGCTTTAAAAATATTAGGTTATATTAAAAAATAGTTCCAGTTTCGGAACAAGGAAACTGTAATGTCTCTTTATAATTCACTAGTCAGACCTCAACTGGAATACTGTGCACAGTTTTAGTCTCCATCCCTCAGGAAGGACATAGAAAGGTTAGAAAGAGTACAAGCAAGGGCTACAAAATTGATCCCTTCAATAAGAATGCAAAACTACAACGGAGATTGGAGCGCCTAAATCTGTTTACCTTAAAGACGAGGAGGTTGCGCGGTCAGCTTATTCAAGTCTTCAAGATGATCAATGGAATAGACAGGGTAGATTACAAAAATTTATTCTCACAATGCCAATCCGACAAGAAATAATGGGTTTAAACTGGAACTAAAGACATTTAGTACCTCTGTCTGCGGCAATTTCTTTTCCTATAAAATAGTTAATATCTGGAACCAACTTCCCTCAGAGGTTGTTTCCAGCCAAAGTGTAAATGTGTTTAAAAATAGGCTAGACAAAGTACTGAATACTCTCATGGTTTAAGCCTAAAACATAACGTAACTCTGCAGGAGTTCGCTTGCACGGTGTCTCTGTGGGCATGCTAATTATAGAGCTTTTTATATATTCTCCACTTTCCTGTAACATTTCCTTGGTTACTTTTCCAGGTATTTTCTTCAATCTTTTTCCATACCTGCCTCTGGCAGGGAGAGAGCGGAGGGTGGGGAGAGAGCTTTATACTTTTCTATCCAGTTTTCTACTACTGCTAGGATAGTTGAAAGAAAAATAAACTTGTTTAATAACAGGAACCTCCCAGAGTGGACCGGAAGGTCTTTGAGGCCTCCTCTTTTCCTTGTAACTCCTTGTAACTTTCTCTCCAACGCGAAGCCGATCTTAAAAAATAAAGCAAAGCACTCAAAACAATGAAATATCTACTGTACAATCACAAGTATATACTGTATATAAATAAAAGGTCTGTTCAAAAAGTACCCGGACAGTGTTTATTTTTAGAACAAGGTCACGCTTGGAGTTGTGACTGTACTAAACATGTCTCATGTCGAGACAAGTTGAATGATAGAGTTGCAATTCATTTTGTAGCGTCAGTCCACTGTGGTGAGCCGATAAAGTTAAACGTGTTTTGTTTCGCGGCGATTTCTTATGATGTCGGAGAGTTACTTATTTTTTTTTTTCCTGTGAAGATGTTGTGCGCCATGAATATGCTTTACAGAGACAAACAATCAACAAGGAATTTTACAATGAAGTTTAGAGACGTCTACTTGAAGCAGTTCGGAGGAAACGGCCGCGGAAGTGGGAGTCCGTAGACTGGATGCTTCATCATGATAACGCGCCATCTCACTCGTTGCCAAAAACTCTACCCCCAAGTACAGCAGCCTCCATATTCGCTGGATTTGGCTTCATGCGACTTCTTTTTGTTCCCGAAGCTCAACAAACCCTGAAAGTTCACCGATTCGGTGATGTTGATATCATTAAAAGGAATTCGACGGAACAGCTTTTGGCCATTTCGAAAAGTGCTTTCGAAAAATGTTTTCAACAGTGGAAGAATTGTTGGGCAAAGTGTGTGGCTTCAGAAGGACCATACTGATAATCGCATCAGTCCGGATACCTTTTGAACAAACCTCGTGTGTGTGTGTGTGTGTGTGTGTGTGTGTGTGTGTGTGTGTGTGTGTGTGTGTGTGTGTTTTACAAGAAAAGTTGCCATCTTTTTCACCGGGCCGGCAAAACCACAATTCTTAGGAAAACTAAATGAAACAAAAATCATATTAAACCCTTTATATTGCCCTCATAATGAGAGGTACTTTATTTAACTCGACTGAGTAGTCTTTTCACAAATTCAACTTGAATAATAGTTGTTAAAAAATATAATTGACAAATTGACAAATATAATTGACGAAAGTTGAAAAAAAAATGCTAAATTCATGTCATTGAATAATGAAATCGTAATTTTACGGTCAACTTTGGGATCACTCGTCGATTCAGAGTAAGCCAAGGTTAGGTTAGTTAGTGCATTGTTGTGAATTGTAGAGGGCTATGCTGGGTAGGCTAATGAGTGAAGTAGGTTCATTTATGCGAGTTGTTATGGCACATTTAACCGAGGAAGACAAAATTGCTAACAAATTTCACAAGGGAAAAGGTTTCGGCGCTAAAAGAAAAGTAAAATATTAATCCTAATCGACATTGGTGTGTACGTAGTGCGTCACGTTTGTTGGAAAAAATTCGTGAAATGGGAACTCGTGCACGAAAGCCAGGAAATGGACGACCGCGTACAGCAAGGACCCAGGCAAACATTGAATCTGTAAGTGAACTTATTTGCGGCCACGAAGACAATCCTCGATCAAGTTTGCGTGTACGGAGAACTGCTAATTTCACCGGTATTAAAGTAGTTTCTCGTTTCAGAAAAATATTCAGTTTTTGTCGATAAAGTATGAAAATTTGTCGATAAAAGGTACAAAAATTGATTCAAAACATTACTTTTGACGATATCTTGAGTAAGATGTTGCGTGAAATTGAAAGTTACAATGAAAATTATGTTTTTCACCAAGACGGCGATCCATCTCGTCGGTCCCGGCACGCCATTCTATACTTGCAAGAGCAATGTCCCGACTTCATCGCAACAGGAGATTGGTCACCAAATAATCCAAATTTAAATCCAGTTGACTCTTTCAAATGGGGACGTTTAATTGACAAAGTTTACAGACAAAATATCCAAGATATTTCCAGAGCCCATTTAACAGCATGGAATGAGCTCGATCAAGACGCCATTTCTACAGCACTTCGCCAGTGGTGCAGAAAGCTATAATTGGTCATTGATAAATGGAAGACACTTTGAGCACTTGTTGCGTTAATGTTTTATTCAATTTGTTTTTATTCATTGTAAACTTCTTTAATGTCGGCCAAGTTTCTAATTACCCTCCTTGTCAACTTTATTTTTTAACTACTACTACTGTTCAAGTTGAATTTGTAAAGAGGTAACTCGTCCGATTTAAATAAAGTACCTCTCATTTTAAGGACAAAATGAAGGGTTTAATATGATCTGTTTCATTTAGTTATCCTTGGAATTGTTGTTCTGTTAGCCTGGTGAAAAAGGTGGCGCGTTTTTTGCGACATAGTGTGTGTGTGTGTGTGTGTGTGTGTGTGTGTGTGTTAGGGTTGCCCAAAAAATATAAAAGTCAGAAATGTTTATTTTCACAAGTTTCTCCTTGTTACATATAAAAAACTAATGAAGCATGCAAAAAATTAGGTATATCGGAGAATATCTAAAGGTCGCTCACTTTTGCTACATTTTTGGTGCTTGAAACAAAACTGCAAAAAATTAACTTTTACTTTTTCATAATCCCTTATTAAGTTATTTGTATAATAACACTGAAATGAAAAGCAATAATAACAACACTTGTATCACATCTGATAATACAGAGCTACTTCAGTCTCGTTCATGAGATGTAAAACACCTCAAACAACCTGTTTCTTGACGTTCAGTACCGTCTTCGTTGAAACCGGTAACGTTTTGAGGTGACTGCTGATGAGCCGCAACAGGTATTGTTTCTGAGTCTCGTCTTTCGTCAGTGCGGCGTTGTATGATATGATAAGTGAAACAGCACGTTCAGCATTATCATTAACGACCTTGAGGAGTTTGACTTTGGCCTTCAATGCCTGATACATTGGGTCCGTTGGCCAAAGGGCTGGAGGCTTTGACAAGAACGCCTTAGCTTCTTCTTGCCCGTTCACGGAGAGAAGGTTGAACAATTTCAACGAACGGCTTGTGATGTACGCTTCTGAAAGAGTGCGATGGTCGAACTCCTTCCCATCCACCCGCTTGGGAGCGTTAGGGTTCAGAGGAAGTGAGAAGTTGCCGACCATGGTTGCTTTAGTCTTCTCTTTAACGTGATCGTCGAAGAGGGCGAGGGGCGCGAGGTGTTCAAAAAAGTACCATAAGTGGCGGCACAACTCCTTGACCGCCGCGTCCTTGACGGAACGCACAGGGTACTCGTGCAGGAGGGCGAGTAGGTTAATGTCTTTGAAGGGTACTTTTTCTGGGACTGGGGCCTCATGCCAGTAGCGGGCGTGGACGAGAGACAAAAAGACAAATGTTTGTTATGCCAGCCCTCTCATGCACCGTTAGCTTTGTCTGGTCCTTGAATAGCAAGAGCTTCAGTGAGTAGATGGCCTTGGCCATCCCCCACGCGTGGTGCATCGCGCCGGGTGCGCGGAAGCATGGTCTGTTAGAGGATCCTCCGAGGAAAACGTGACAGAGCTGAAGCAGCTCTCTATAGTCCTCTCGAGGGACCTGGCTCTTTATCGCTTCTATAAAAAATTGTATCATATCCTGTCGCAGGCCATCCGGCATGTCAAGGAAGAGTTCATCACCGGCTGGTCAGAAATCAGCCTTGTTAATGTTGGGCCAACTCTTCTGGAAGCGTTTGAAAAGCTCTACCTTGGGTCCACGGTCTTCTCCCATAGTGACAGAAAACACATTCGACAACATAATCTCGAACACGTGGTGGCAGCACGCGATCCAAACAAGTTCCTTCTTCAGAGACTTCTCAAAGAGAGTGCAGGCGCCCATATTTAGGCTGGTGTTGACGGACGTCGTGTCGAATACCAGTCCCTGGACCATGTGCTTGAGATTCTAGTCTTCCAGTGCACGAAGACAGGCATTACATTGATCTTCTACCGTGCCACGGTTGATTTTGTGGACAGCGAGCAGTTGCTCTGTCTCTCCTGCAGTTACCAAGATGGCAACGCGATCTGCAAGTTCCTTACTGCCGGCAATATCTGGAAGCAATTTGCTGTCCCAGTGGAGGAGCAGTGGGCTGTCAGACGATAATGCAGCCTTCTCAGCAGTTGCGACTACCTCAAGAGTTTTGACCCGAGTTCGATTGATGGTGTTACGAGACACTGCCAAGTCTTCCAGGTCATGACTGGGCGCTTGTGCCACGGTACTCACGACGAACATAGCACCGCGATCTGGGGGCTTCACTCCGTCGAGTGAGGTGGCCACTTCCTCCGTCACAACAGACTTCTTCGATTTCCGAGGCTGAGGTTTACTGGACGTCGAAGGAGCTTCGAAGTCGTAATCGGACTCTGTCGATGAGACGCTGCTGGAGCTGTTGCTGCTGTCAGTCACAGCAGAGGCGGAAAGAACAGCTCTGTCAAAGTGCTGGTCATTCAAAGCGCATCTTTCCTTTCGGTAAATGGCCTGCTCGATCTGATGAGTTTGCAGATGTCCTTGTTCGCTAAGGACCTGTCGTTCTAATAGGCGCACTAATTTAATCCACAACTCAAGAAGTAGAGTATTTTTAATTAATGACAATAAATGCAAAACGTAGCACAAACAAACCGATTTATATATGTAATAATTTACAACACTAGCACCTGTCCTCTACACAACAACGAGATTTCGACAGCGAGATTTCGGGGCTATACCAAAAAGTAGCAAAACGTGAGCGACCTCTAAATATACTCCTATCTGCGTAATGTTTGGCAGGCAGAGTTCTTTAATCAAATGAAACAGAAACAACCATGTGGAGCGATATATATCTGATATTTATTTTTACCTTATGCTATAGAACGACGCTCCTTTCCCGGAGGGGATGTATCGCCGCATCCGGTACACACGACGCGAATAATGCCAAGCCCTAAAGGCGTGGGTCCAATGCGTATGCGCGAGACTCGAAGGTATAAAATCCCGGGTGGAGCCACACCCAGGACGATTCTTCTACTTGTTATAACCCATGCTATACGCATAAACCTGTTGCCGTTAAGCCGGTTAATTTACTCCCATTAGTTATCATATTGAAGTGTCATGTAAGCTATCACTCATTATTCATCCCTTCAACAGCTTACTCACCGAAGCATCGATATCATCCTGATACCCAAGTGATTATAAGGGCAACCCAGATACCTCAAGGCCAGTGGATTCGAACCCCACCAACCAATCGGCGTCACCACCAGAAACACAACGACGCCACGATCAAACTTCGATAACTGGTGTCAGAAACGGGCACCAGTTTACAATATATATACAGAGAGGCGTACTTAGCATTTTGCCGCCCCCCTAGGCAAGGAAATTGTCACCACAGTGGCTTATATTTGTGCCATTTGATATCGCTAGTTTGCTCTTAGAGGCTGCTGTTCTTTTTTTATTGTAAAACTTATTTGTGAATCCATTTAACTTAGAGTAGAGATCCCCGAGAGCTTTTGTTGAGTTTGAACGACGGTTCAGGATCGACCTGCGGTCGACCCCTCTGCAACATCCCGCCTTATTTGCGGGACTTGAAGGAGTAAATTGCTCTCTGATCTCCTCCTGCCCTCGTAGCCAGCCACACATGGCTGGTCAGGGACTTTGCACAAGAATCTGTCCAGCTGGTTCTTGAAGTAATTCAGGTCGATGTGCTGGAGATTCCCCACTTCTTTTGGAAGGACATTGAAAAGCTTTGGGCCCCGTATTCTGAGGGTATTTTCCATCCTCGTTTTCATGGCCCCTTGTCCCAGTGTCCCACCGCAGCTGAGACCGAACAAAATCTGCCTCTTCTCTCATTTCAGTTTGTTTCTATTTCATTTCCGAGGTTAGGGACAGAGTCCTCAAGTATTTTCCATATGTATATTATTGTGTACCGCTCGCGCCTTCTTTCAAGAGAGTAGAGTTTCAGGGATTGTAGTCGAGACCAGTAGTCTTCACCTTCCGTTTCCTCTATCTTAGACGTAAAAGTCCTTTGTATAGCTTCAGTGCTCGCAATGTCTCTTTTTCTGTGTGGGCTTGTGAGTATTATTGGTAGGACTAGCCTCTTCCATAATTTAAGCATGATGTTTGTTTTTCTGCTGCGGAAGCTTCTCCAGATGATTCCCATTATTTTTCTAGACATGGGATTTTGATTTTATAGTGCTCTCTGAATTCTGCACCCGACGACATTATTACTCCAAGATCCCTGACTTGTGGATTTGGTGCTCTCTCTTTGGCTTGCGGAGTTTTGTACCCTTTTTTCTGTAGCTCTTTGTTATTACCATATCTTGGAAGTTGGAATTTTTCTTCGTTGAACTTCATATTGTTGTCTTCTGCCCACTGGAATAATGTTTCAATGTCGTTTTGTAATTTTCTTATGTCATCTTCGTTCAATATTTCCTTACATATATTTGTGTCATCTGCGAAGCATGATACAATACTGTCCTTAATATCTGCAATCATTATTATGAACAGCAAGGGAGCTAATACTGTCCCTTGTGGGACAGAGCTCACGACTTCCGATTTAACTCCATTTACCACCACTATTTGCGTTCTTTGCGTCAAGAAATTAAATATCCACCTTTCTAGCTTTCCAGTAATTCCTGTATCCTTAAGTTTGTGTGCTATGATTCCATGGTCACATTTATCGAAGGCTTTAGCAAAGTCAGTATATATTACATCAATGTTTTGTCCTCGACACAATGTTCCCAATATTTTCTCCTGGTGGTCTAGTAGCTGTGACAGGCATGATCTACCCGCCCTGAAGCCATGTTGATTTGGGTTGCATAAATCTTTTTCTTGTAGGTAGTAGGTAGTTTTGCCTCTAATTATGCGTTCAAAACACTTTATAAGGTGTGAGGTGAGAGCCACTGGCCGATAATTTTTGGGCATTGCTCTGTTACCACCTTTAAATAGGCGGGGCAATGTTCGCGTTCTTTAAGGGGAGTGGAATTTGTCCTGTGTCAAGTGATTTCCTCCATAGTAAGTATAGCGGTTTTGCAATACTCTCTTTGCATTTCTTCAGAAATGTGGCACTACATGTGTCTGGCCCTGGCGATGAATTGTCTCGCATCTGTGATAAGGCCGTAATTACATCTCCTTCCGTGAACTCAAAGTCCATTAATAGGTTTGTGCCGGAATTTGTTCTTGGTTGATCTGTATCAATGTCGAAAAACTCGTCTGGGTTTTCCACTTCCATCTCGGACTTAGGGGGTGCTAAACACAGATTTAAATTGTTCCCTAAGCAATTCACTTATTTCTTTCGTGTCATTTGTGTATTCGGCCTCCCCGTCTATCAACGGTCCAATACTCTCCTTACACTGCATTTTCCTTTTCGCAAACGTGTAGGAGTATTTTGGGTTATTTTTTATATTTTCTGCTACCTTGTTTTCCTCCTCGTTTGTCTTATGTATGAATGTTTGCTTTAGGTCCGTTTCTATTTCGCCAAGTTTCCTCTCTAACTTGAGTCTCTGCATCAGTTCTGCATCTGTGGAGATGTTTTACGGTTTGTCTTCGTTGTCTGAAGAGAGTCCCTATTTTCCTCTCGAGCTTGCTACGTTTTTTTTCCTGTTTCTCTGGAATATGTTTCAGTATTATAGGTTTGGTTTGCGTCTCTATTATACATAGTATTTCTTGTGGAGTCTTCTCGTGTAGTAGCAATTCCCAATTTACCTCCTTCAAATCTTTATTTACGTTTTCCCAATTTACTTTCTTTTAATTTATGTTTAAGCCTTCAAATATTCCATCTGCCTCTCTAGGATGAGTTTTCGGACCTCTGGGTGCTAACTTCAATTGTATATCGATGAGGTTATGGTCGGAGAACTGTGCGCGCGTTACTTTTTTATTTATTATTATCTCGTTCACCGATTTCCTGAGTAAGGGCGTAATGTTCCATAATATCTAATAGCATTGTTGCTTGGGTTCTGTCATCTTTAGTAATGTTGCCATGAAACTTCTCAACATATATAACTTCGTCATTTTTCTTCCATGATATGAATGGGAAATTAAAATCTCCGAAAATTAGAATATTTGTTGCTGGAGTTTCAAGTAATTTTAATATGTTTTCTATTTCATTTGTAGCAAATTGGAATTCACTTGTTAGTGCTTATAACTTATTTATTTTCTAGTTTTGTTTTCTTTGCCCTATTTAGCTTGAAATACGACCAAATTTGCTGCCCCAGGCAGGTGCCTACTCCGCCTAATATATATATATATATATTTCTGCGTGAAGAAAATCTATTGAAGCACTCTACCCACCTCCTCCAAACACACTCGGATATCAGAAACTGATTGGAGATCTCTATGGCAACCGAAATTTAAAAGTCACACTAATAAATAAATAAATAACTTTCGATTAATTATCATTCGGTTAGATCTAAGGGCTACGTCGAACCCCCACCCTCCACCCTGCCCATTTCTGAAGCCATTATTCGGCCCTTTTATATAACGACCATATATATATATATATACTGTATATATAGCAAACATCATCAACTCAGTGCTGGTTCTCGCTCCCAGCAACACCTTTTGCATCATCATCATCATCATCATGATCTCATTTTCCCTCCCTCGTGATGAAGAATCCACAGGCTTACGACATCTGATCGACGTGACATAAAATCGACAAGTTATTGATGGTTACATTAGGTTAGGTTTAGTTTGCAGGTTAAATTAGGTTGTTAGTTTTTAAAAGTGTCGACGTCCGTTTTCTTTTTGACGCAGCTCGCGTTCAGCTGAACTGAAGGTTGTTTATACATTCCACGCAATTAACCAACCCCAACCACGCAAACCAACCAAGTAATCAAACCAACTAAATACCTGGTGTCGAGTTTCACTTCTATAAATCCTTTCAACATTTTATTTCCCATTTTCATGAAGAGTTTTAACCAAATAATTTCAATTTCATCGCGATTATATGGGAAAACTGCAGACTTTATTTGGCATATCAGAGGCAATACACGTTCCGTTCTAATACCCCAATATATACCCTGCATGAGTCTTATACCCAAATGCAATATACACTTCCGTTTTCGTCCATACGCGATACTCTCACTACACCAAAAACTAAAATTAGAGCACTCATGATGAAGGTCAAAACGATAAATGAATAAATTAATGGAACTCAAAAGGTTATTTTTCTTTATAACAAAAGAAGAAAATAAAGTGGAAAATGACAGTGAAGATGACTGCAAAAGAAAATGAAAGTTACCTCACCATTCTCCTATAGACGAATGTAATGGTGGTGACGACAAAGAAAAATTAAACTTTCACTTTTAAGAAAGTTCGCGCGCTGACGAATGGAGAAAGTTTACTTTGTTAAATAACTTACATATATATATATATATATATATATATATATATACTATGAGAGAGAGAGATAGAGAGAGAGAGAGAGAGAGAGAGAGAGAGAGAGAGAGAGGTTTACAAACTTTTATTGAATAAATTTAAGTTTTGAATTTCGTAAAATAAATTTATAAACTCTTTAAATACTACTTTTCACCGTATTTATTTTTATAGAATTCTAGAAGGCAATTATGTAATTCATTTCATAGAATTAATGTACACTTTTGGGGAAAAAGTTCGCCTACAAATCTAAAATCCCTAAAAAGCATCAAAAAAAAGTTATTGATTGGTAATAATTCGGTTTGGTTTTGGAATTTTATTAGTGTCACAAAAACGAATAACATATTAAAAAAAGGAAAACAGAATATTACCAATTCGTATTTTTTTATGCTTTTTAGAAATTTATTTTTGTAGGCGAACTTTTTTCCGAAATTGTACTTCTTTTGAGAGGGATTAAATATGGTTAATTGGTCAAATATTATAAAAGTTAATCCACAATACAAAGCTAAATAACCTTCTCATACGAGATAACATACTGTAAATCGGAGTTAATTAACAAACTCTGACAACCTTCAGTGACCATCGTCAGTCATTGAAATAAGTTTCATATCATTTTCGCGCAAACTCGTCATTCGTGAGTTTCATTTTTATGAAATGAACGTGGAAATGAATTATAAATTCGCTTTTCATAAAAGGACGAACGAAGTTCAGCAGTCGCAAAGTTCACACTTGTATTCTTAAAAAGACCCATACCGTGAATGTTTCCAGGTTTTATTCTTTATTGACCATTTTCCATTTTATGTTGTCGAAGGTAGTAAAAATTCTAGGGACGTCACACTGATAATAACAATAAAAAACACTAGAGCGACATGCCAATCGACGCACGTAAAGTTCGACCCGGAACTCGAATCCGGAACTTTCATCCTGACGATCAATGCCAGATTACATAGTGTAGAACAAAAGCTTGGAAATAACTCTCTGGTATTAGTATTCTCATTTATGGTAAACTAGTATTATAAATACAAACTTACCCTTAAGAATATCGGCTGTCTTCCCTTCGTTCTTGGACTCCAGGTAATCGAAGATGGCTGCGCCAACCAGTAAGTAAGTTAATGTGGCCACAATCAGGGACAGGGTGCGAACGTTCTGCTTCTTCATTTCAGGTCGGCCGCATCGAGATCAGGAAGCTGTTGAGCTGCCTGCCAACAAGGTCAAGCCAGGTCAACCAACACATGCTGCGTCTGGCCTTCTTCAGTAGCAGCAGTAACAGCTTTTATAGGTTGCTGTGGTGGGATCACTGCTTCAAAGTTACCGGTTTTTATTCACTTTTAACGGATTTTATCAAACGGTTTGATGGGTTTTAATCGAGTTTCAGTGGATGTGAAGGAGTTCCCTCTATTTTAATTTTGTCAATTTTGTTTGTTCAAAATAGCTCCTCCTCGTATAATAAATACGTCATATACTGTATATTGTTCCTTTATAACTATTAAATTATTTATTCATATATATAAATATTTTGGTCTCCTTCCACTCGTCAACAACATTTATTATTTATTTTGAAGTTAAATTTCACAATTTTCACATTCCAAAACTATTTCACAAATGGACGGTTGTTCACATCGATTTTGAAGACAATAAAATAAAATCTTTCTTCTATTTTAGGAAATGGAAATTCAATTTGAAGTATTAAATAGTCTCAAAACATTTCCTTTTTTTTAATTTTTTTGGGGAAAATTAATATTACCTCTCCTTCAAAACATGTTCTAACATATTTGGTTTTTCTTTCTCAGAGAAACATGTTTTGACTTTGATTTAATCTAAAAGTTAAAACTTTTTTGTTTCATTTTACTTTTAAATAAAATTTAAGCAGCTGGAAAAAATATCAAAAAGGGGTCGTAATACATAAAATCATCTATTGATTACTTTTCTTCTTGGTTTGAAATAAGTTCTCAGGAGTGTTGGCTCCATGCTCCGCCCCCCTTTTAGCACGTGACCAATTTGGTTTTCAGACCCAATTTACAGTACGTGAAAACATGACACAGTGCTACGATAAGTCCCATTTCTACGTCTTTCCTTTTTGTTTTAACGTAAATAACTATAAATGTATTGATAATTTACAGAATTTTATACATTTTAGAGTGTCATTTATAGTTAAATTAGATTTGATACTTGGAAAATTGTTTAATGTACTTTGATATCAATGTCGTTTTTCACTAATTATTCCGGTCAAATAGTGAAAACGTTTTTTGATATTTGGCGCAAATTATATCTCGTTTAAGGGAAATTGAGGGTAACTTCTTTCCTGGATGTTTTCTTTATTTAGGGGGTTTTAGGGGTTTGCTTTTGTGGCCAACCTGAAATAGAAAGAAAATCAAATTAATACTTTTTCATATATCTATCTCTGTCTGTATGATTTAACAACACACACACACACACACACACACAACACACACACACACACACCTAGATATATTAATTAATTGACAGTAATAATTTCAGTATTGGAAAGGAAACGTTTTAGAATCTGTTCGTTACTGACACCACCGAAGCACCGTTCGGAATTTCGTGTAAGCGAAGCCTGTCGAAGGTTACTCAAATTCGACGGCGCTTCGATAAAGAGCGTTCGGGATTCCTTCATTTTCACAGATTCAGAAATATTATGCAAAATTATTTAAACCAAAAACGAGTTACTTTTATTCCATATTCTCTTTTAGTAAATGCAAAAACTTCACTTTTTTCTACGTGAAGGTCAAAATATGATAATTAAAACCCACTCTAATAGACAGAGTTTATTTCCACAACAGTTTCGATGCCCACTGGCATCCTCTTCGGGTGGATACAGAAAAACGAACAACAGTTTCGTTTTTCTGTATCCACCCGAAGAGGATGCCAGTGGGCATCGAAACTGTTGTGGAAAAAACTCTGTCTATTAGAGTGGGTTTTAATTATCATATTTCTCTTTTAGTGTTATAGTTTAACAAATGCAAATTTTGATTGTTCAATTTTATGGGCTACCACGTGGCCAATGTCATAACACCGCTTCCCGTCGATCAGCAAAGTTAAGCGCCGTTAGATCTGGTTAATACTCGCATGGGGGACCGTCCTTCGCGTCCAGATTATGTATAGTGATCCGTGGTTCAGATCTCACGTAAAGCTGTACGTCCCTTCCGTCATATGACCTTAGATGTTGCGTAGGAGATTGAACAACCCCATCATTACATCTGTTCAATTTCACAAAACCATTTTATGGTTTAAAAAATGATTCAATGCTTAAGACTGATAATGGTTGGGAACTGGAGGAAAAATAAAATCGATATCGAATGGACTGTGAGGGGAAATGTGGCCTAATGTAATCCCGACTTACGTAACCAATTGAACATACAAAAAAAAACAACAACAGGATTTAACAAAGTAAATACATCGGTAGAAAAATTTCAGAACTAAATTTAGGTAAAATAAATACAATGGCCAAACTTTTAGAATCGCCAGTCAAAAGTTACTTTTACACACTTTAGGTCAGTTAAGTCATCATTAAGAAATGAATCGGTAAAAAATAAAAGTTATCTCTTAAGAACCTTTACCTAATAATTATACTCCAGTATACTCGCTCTATTTATATTTCTGCCCGGGATCATGTAAAATCTGTTCTTCGACCCCAAAAATTCTTTCACCACACAAAAACTGTAAAAACTTATCTAATTTTAATTCTTCTCGTTCTTTCTGGAACCTCGGCAAGAACCTCTCCAACAACTTTACTACTTCTTTCCTTCCTCTTTCCCATTCTGACGACTCAGTTGCCATCTCTTCTCCTGATAAAGCTCAAACTTTCGCCTTTAACTCAACCATGGACGATTCCGGTGCTGTTCCTCTCTCCTCTGACTTAACCCTTTACTGCCTAAATTTTTTGTAGGGTTAAGTAATAAATGCGTGTATTTGAAAGGTTAGAAATTTGTCCTTTTGGGCAGTAAAGGGTTAATTGTGTGTGAAATTAGAATCTCTTTCAAATATGTTTTATCTGCCCTATCTGAGCTCAACTCTAGGAAGGTGTACGGTCCTGATGGGGTCCCTCCTGTTCCCAAGAACTGTGCTTCTATGCTTACCCCCTGCCCCTGCACTCTTTCGGTTTCTATCCTTCTATCTGCGTCCTCACCTCTGATTTCCTTTCCAGCCTGTCTGTAGCTGTGGTTGTGGACGGCCATTATCCACTCGTATGCCGATAATTTCATCCTTCGCTTCTTCAACAGTCACTCCATGCTTCGCGTGAGAGGGCCATGGCGCACCTGACCTCTGATCTTTCTACTATCTCTGATTGGGGCAGAGAAAATCTTGTGATTTTCAATGCCTCAAAATCTCAGTCCCTTCATCTGTTTACTCGTCACAATCTTCCACACGACTACCCCTTATCTTCAAAAATATATAACTCAATCCTTCCTTTTCTCTTAACACTCTGGACTACTTCATACGCGTTTCGCGTCAAAACTCTATCCTACCCTTGGATCACTTCTTATGCGAAACGCGTCAAGTTCATCTGGACAAGAGCAAATGCAAAATTTCTGTGAGTATTGTCGTCTTGACGCATGTAGTGTGTCAGCTGTGACGAGGCACAGATCAACTTGACGCGTTTCGCTTGAGAAATGACCCAAGGGTAGGATAGAGTTTTGACGCGAAACGCGTAAGTAGTAGTCCAGAGTGTTAACAATCTCCTTGCACGTTTTCCTTTTCTCGTGATCTTTTCTAGAAAGACCGCCTGCGCAGTTTCTTCACTCCGGCTCAGTTGGTGTCTCTGCACAGGGGTTTTGTCCTCCCGTCTGTGAAGTACGCTTCTCGTGTGTGGAGTAGCTCAACCCACACGGCTCTATTTGACCGGGTGGAATCAAAGTCATTTCGTCTCATCATATCCACGCCTCTTACTGACTGTCTCCAATCCCTCTCTCTTTACTATCGCTATTATAACGAACACTGCTCTGCTGAACTCTCTAAATTCATGTCTCCTCCTTTAAGGAGAGGTTGCAGCACCAGACTTTCGACGCATTCCCATCCCTTTTCTGTCCAACTCTCTAACGCGAGGGTTACTCGGCATTCTCGCTCTTTTATCTACTCAAATCTTTCATCAACTCAACCGGTCAACCCTAGGACAACCTTCCTCAATCCATCTTTCCCCTCGTCTATGACCTCCAATCTTTAAACGCAGAGTGTCCAGGCATCTCAAAATCTTTGGACCTTAATTTCGGCCCTATTCTTCTTCTATCGGGGAGGGAGGGCGTTTTTGCGGGCGTTCGCCCTTGGCCCCCTCCTTAGTGCACAATAAAAAAAAGTTTAACTGTTTTAAGTATTGAAAGTGGATTATGGTACGAAAGTCACATCTTGCTCAAAATGAAATTTCAGTGGTGAAATTTCAGTGGTGATAATTGCCAGTATATAAACCCAATACAAAATTTATGGGAAATAATTAATGGATAAATAAATGAGAAAGTAAAAAGAAAGGAAATAATTTCAAGCATAATTCAAAGTACTGAAATTAATTATAGTAATTATTAAGTAAAAAATTATTTGTTTTATTTTCAGTTTTTATCGATTCTTTTCCATAAAAAATCGCCAGAGAATCTGTGTGTGTGGTGTGTGTGTGTGTGTGTGTGTGTGCGTGTGTGTGTGTGTGTGTGTGCACAATTCCCTGGTTCGGCCGCACCTGGAGTATGCTGTGCAGTTCTGGTCGCCCAGAGAGGCTGCAGCGAGTGCAGGCGAGGGCCACAAAGTTAATCCCTTCCGTTAGGCATATGGGCTACAATCGACGGTTACGCGCCCTGAACTTGTTTTCGCTGGAAACTCGGAGGCTGCGCGGTCAACTGATCGAGGTTTTCAAGCTCTTACGCGGGTTCAACGATGTCGATTTTAGAAGCATGTTTAGTTTAAATGATAACCCAACTCGCAACAATGGTTGGAAGTTGGATTTGAAACGGTTTAGGACTAGTGTGTGTGGGAATTACTTTACGTATAAGATCTGTGACACGTGGAACAGGTTACCTTCAGAAGTTGTGAACAGTTCCTCTGTGGATCAGTTCAAGAAAAGGTTAGACCAAATCTTGCACACTATTTGAGTGTGTACAAAATTTACCTGGCACCCGTTGCCATTGGTACCTCCTGGTATGGGCCGCAAGGCCTTTTGAGGTACTTCTTTTCCTTGTAACTCCTTGTAACTCTCTCTCTCTCTCTCTCTCTCTCTCTCTCATATATATATATATATATATATATATATATATATATATATATATATACAAAATGCGGCAGAAATCGCTTTACCGAGAATGGTCGGATGGTATTGTGGGTCCTTATTTCTCTGACTGCACTATTAATGTCGTCAATTCTCTGGAAATGTTGCAGAACACGGTGTTGCCTACATTTAGAAACCATCATAATTTTGAAAACATAATATGGCAACAAGATGGTGCTCACCTACATTTCGGAAGAAATGTTCGTGCATTCTTAAACGATAATTTTTCAGAATGGATAGAACGTCGTGGGATAGTCGAATGGCCTCCTCGGTCACCGGCATAACCCCATGTGATTGTTCAAATTGGGCTATAATCAAAGATAGAGTTTACGGCTAGAAACCTCGTGACTTCGATCACATGAAGACTTTGATACGCCAAGAGTTCGAGACGTTGAATAATAAAAAACTGTGCCGCGCTATTTGTTGTTCAGTGGTTCAAAGATGCAACGTGTGTATTGAACATGATGGAGGACACTGAACAATTTCTGTAATAAATAATAAATATTATTCTTCAAAAGGTATTTCATTATTCTAGGTAAAGCGACTTATGGAGCACCGTATATATATATATATATATATATATATATATATATATATATATATATATATATAAACTTTACGAAAGATGATATTACACAATCCATACAGAAACTAAAAGCACACTCAGCGCAGGACCGGACAAGTGGAATGCCACACTGATCAAAAACTGCAAGAATGCAATCGCTGAGCCCCTACATTGGATATGGTGACGATCACTAGACACGGGAGAAATACCGGGCATCCTGAAGAGAGCGAGCGCAGTCCCAATATATAAAGGAGTAGATCGATCCGAGGCCAAAAACTATAGGCCGGTGTCGCTTACATCTCATCTCACTAAAATATTTGAAAGAATAGTTAGAAAAAAGATATACGACTTTTTTGAAACTCGGAAACAATTAAATGATAACTAACATTGATTCCAGTCAGGCAGATCATGCCTATCACAACTAATGGAACACTACAACAACATTATTGATGCAATGGAAAGTAATGAAAACTATGATGTAATATACACAGACTTTGCCGAGGCGTTCGACAAGTGTGACCATGGAATCATAGTACATAAACTAAAATATCATATATGGGAATAACAGGAAAAGTAAGGAAATGGATATAACTTCGTTAGTGAGCGGTGACAAGTTGTTACAGTTCAAGGAATATCTTCATCAGAATCAGAGGTCCTTAGCTCAGTACCACAAGGAACAATTATTTGCTCCATTACTCTTCATAATCATGCTAACTGACATAGATGAGGACGTTACCAGAGACAGCACAATCATATCCTTTGCCGATGACACAAATTAAAAGCAAAATAAGAAACGCAGAAGATATAGGATCTATACAAACAGACATGAACAAAATCTACAAGTGGTCGGAAGACAATATGAAATTCAACACAGAAATTTTAACTCTTAAGGTACGGAAAAGGGGAGGACCCAAAATCCATGGAATACTATACCCCAAATGGACAAGAAATTAAGAGAAATTCTAAAGCAAAAGACTTAAGAGTTGTAATGAGTGATGATGCTAAATTTGAAACACAAAATAAGATAGCAGTAAACAAAGCAAAGAGAATAACTGGGCAGATACTGAGAACCTTTAAATGAAGGGATAGGAATATAATGATTCCTCTATTGTAAACACTGATCATACCCAAGTTGGAATACTGCTCGGTCCTAACATTCCCATATAAAAACAAGACATTAGATAGCTAGAAGGGATTCAGAGAAGCTTCACAGCCAAGATCAAGGGATGCAAAGAACTAAACTACTGGGAAAGGTTACGTGAATTAAACTTATATTTACTGGAAACAAGGAGAGATATATACACCATTATTTACAATTGGAAAATAATGGAGAAACTAACCCCTAATCTACCTCTGAACCCTATAACTCCCCAAACAACAGTGGAAAGTAGAAAAGGAAGACTGTGTCGTGTTCCCAAATTAAAGGGTAAACAGGGAACATCCTCAACCCTAAAGGAAAATAGTTTTGTTGTGAGAGGACCAAGACTGTTTAATCAGCTGTCCAAGGAACTAAGGAACACGATTGGTGTTGTGGTGGATATCTTCAAAAGATTAGACACCTGGCTCAGAACAATCCTAGATGAGCCGGGCATACCTGGTGATGTGAAGTGGAGAGTACAAGAAACCAACTCTCTACTTCATCAGGTCAACTCGAGAGGAGG
Source organism: Bathynomus jamesi (assembly GCA_023014485.1). Classification (NCBI taxonomy): domain Eukaryota; kingdom Metazoa; phylum Arthropoda; class Malacostraca; order Isopoda; family Cirolanidae; genus Bathynomus; species Bathynomus jamesi. Next base: position 585,382 of record JAJOZX010002517.1, read on the forward strand.
GGCGACAAGCTTGACCTTCGTGAAATGAGGAATCATCGCACGGAACATTTGAAAGGTTGAAAGGAAAGGTATATACTGTATATATAGTGGCACGACTTCTTCAGCGCTACCTGCAGACAAGCATTCGTTTTCTCCCCCTTCACAAGAATTATTTTTTTCCCTCCATGTATCTCTACCTCAAACAAGGTGCTCCATTGTTCGCCCAGAGTCGAGGACATCTCCTTTGAAGCATTACTTCATTTTTTACTCCGAAAAAAAGCTTTCCTTCGGATCCTCCTCAGTCAAGCTGCGTCTGTTTTCGCAAGATGTTCACTCAATCTAAGAAGCTACTACGTTGGTCTATATGCATTATTTAACTTCAGTAACTTCTAAACTCATTTAATTGTGCTTTTGTCCTTTTGTTATCAAAGTTAATCAGTAACCCCAACACTTTACCTTATTGCAGAAATTAAACCAAGCATTGGAACGCTATTCACTGTCCAAACATTCAATCTTACCCGACTATTCATTCAGTTCATAATAATTGCAACATTAGTGACTTTTAGCATTTACTAGTTTTGTTTAATTAAAGGGAAATTCAACGAAGCTAATGAATCACATTCCTTTTTAATAACATTCATTTTGATCGAAAGAGTTGGTGACCCAGAAACCATTAATTACTTTAATTAATGTAATTACATTTACTACAGGGCTTACTGTCAGTTGGCCACTATATATACACAGAGTGTCCATAAATGTTTACCCTGAAAACAGTATGCTCTCATGTTTTAATGACGAATCTTACATCCGTTTTCTTTTTACAGGTGATCTCGTACACGCATAGAGTTTCTGTGCTGGTGTGTTTCGTCTACCGCATTCGCCGCTAGGAGCGCTGTAGTAGCTGTTCAGTTAAGATGGCGTCTGTGACAGAGAAGGCACAATGTGTTGTGTGGCTTGCAGAAACAAAATCTCCTGTCAGTGTTCAGCGAAGGTTCAGAACAAAGTATGGAAAGAATCCACCTGATGTGAAGTTAATTAAGTCGTGAATGAAAAAATTCTTGGAAATTGGAAACGTGGAAAAGGAAAAGAGCAGTGGTAGACCATCAGTTTCCGATGGGACGGTGGAAAACATTCAAACTGCTTTCACACGGTCACCAAGGAAATCGGTGAGACAAGCTTCATGCTAACTAAAGATACCGAAGTCTACGGTGCACAAGGTGTTACACAAACGTTTGAAGTTACACGCCTACAAGGTAAATGTTTGAAAATGTGTGGCGTGAGTGTGAATACCGTTTAGACATTTTATGTGCCACTAGGGGTGCACATGTGGAAGCTTATTAAGTTCATTAACTATGTATCAAAACTTTGTATGTTTATCTATTTGTGATTAAAACTGTGTTTGAATACGAGTGTTATTTAAAAGTTATAGCATGCTTTAATCAGGGTAATCATTTATGGACACCTTGTATATACACCTTCGATTACCTTTGGTTTTGCTTCCGCCTGAATTGTTCATTCTGACGAAGGTCAAGCTTTTCACTCCACCTTAGACCTACAGTTTAACGTGGAATCCGAACCACGCCCCACCAGCAATCCAGCGTCTTAACCACTAGGCTACCCAGGGTACCCATTTATCTACCAACCACTTTCTTTTTTGTGTGGAAGAATGAACATCTGGGTTTTGCTGCGCGACGCCTGCTGTCACCGGGTCTCGATCCCGGGGCCGATAGATTCGTAATCAGCGACGCTAACCACTACACCACCGAGGCGATATATATATATATATATATATATCAGTGGCGACTCCTGCACTCGGGCTTCTCGGGCTGAGCCCGAGAGGCAAGGAGCCAGGAGAAGCATGAGATTGTGTATTTATGGATTTAAGTTTTTAAAAAAAGTTTTAAATACAAATTGTAAAAATGGTTTTTGGCTGGTAGTATGTTACTATTTTTTTGTCTAGCCTTCGTCACGCAAGCAAATTTTGAGCGCATTTAGATACCATTACTACTTATAAAAAAAACTATATTGACACATTAAGTTTTCCTGTAATCTTTCAAGATCCTTTACTCGGGCGCAAGACATTACGCCCGAGAAAGTATAAGTAATATCGTATATTTAAAGTTCTTTTAATGAATAATTATTTGCTTTCATACGGTTACATAATAGTCCTTCTTCTAATTCTCATTAAATAAAATACGTTTTTCCTCCTATTAATTTTTTTTATAAAGAAAAAAACATTTCAACTCGGGCTTATATCCTTCGGCCATGTAGAGGCACAATTTTTAATTCTGGCGATACATGGTAACTTTTAAGTTTCGAGAAGCGTGCCTTCAACTGCCTGAGAGGAAAAGGTTTTAAATTTGGCTATTTTATTCATTGCTATGCACATAAGTTAAATTTAGTGTTAAGTAAAATGTCAGAGAAAGTTAACGGGGCTAAAAACGAAAAGCTGTATTTAGAGAGCTTAATATTAGCATTCCATCACTTTGTGAAACAAGGTGGTGTTATAGATCTAGAACCGTGTCAGCAATAAAAAGGCAGCGTGAAACTCTGAAAAATGCATTTTAAAAGATTTTAGATGACAGTGCAAGATGGGATGAAGATACTCTTAATCAAACTGATAATCTACTTAATAAAAAACAGAAAAGTGAAATCATGCAATTTTATAACTGAAAATATATTGTCAAGCCGAAAAACTATTTCATCTTCTGCAATGCAAGCAGCTTGACATGAAGTTTGCACAACAGAAAGTAAATGACTTTATTGAATTTATTGAGTGCGCTCGTACTGATAAAGCGTATAATAAAGTTTTTCAAGAAACAATGGCAGACTTCGAACAATCCGAAGACCTGCCTTCTCCCCCGAGAAAAAGAGCTAGAGGCAAACAAATGAACTATAAAGCAATATATTTCGAAATAATTGACATTATACTAATGTCAATGAGGGAACGATTTGATTGCATTCAGGAGTTTACGTTCTTTGAGTTGATTGATGTGACCAAATTTCCAGAATTTGCTGAAAATTTTCCAATGCATCATCTTAATGCTTTACAAACTAAATATCCAAATGTAATTGACTCCAAATCCTTAGTTAACGAATTGAAATATCTTTATCGTGACAGTGACTTTAGAAAATGCAAATCTGCAAAGCTGATTCAGCTCCTCCTTACCATACCTGTAACTTCTGTTTCAAATGAAAAGTTTCTCTGTTCTTGATCGAATTAGATCATATTTAAGAAACACAATGGCTCAAGAACGGCTCTCGTCCCTGGCTAGGATTTCAATTGAAAAAGAAGTACTTATTGATTTAGAAAGCAAAAAGGAATTACATGACCGAATATTAAAGGAATTTGCTTTAAAACCAAAGACGCTTGGACCTTATGTTCAAGTAAATAAAATTCAAATAATTTTTTTACCGAGGTATGTATTTATTTATTTTATTGACACTCTTAAGTTATTGTCATGCATTTAAATGTCGGCTCATATGTAGACTTGAAAATTTAAAAAGAGCCCGAGTAGTCTTGAAGAGCTGGAGTCGCCCATATATAATATATATAATATATATTATATATGCAATAACTACCCTAAATCAAACTGAAAAGAAAAATGCATTAAGATGGAACACTAGGGGCAAGTGCAGGATGACTTACTGGACATCCCGCATTTTCAACGTGCGTCCCACGTCCCGTAAAAATCTTTAAAATTTGCATGTCCCACATTCCGAGTTAATTGCAGATTTAAAAAAAAAATTCCAAAGAAATAATAACCATTACATTTTCAATAATTACTGTTAATCATGCAAGGTATGAAGTAAAAAAGTAAGAAACGTGTACGATATGTTCTTAAAAACAAACAATGGGAAAATACAAGTGGATTAAATATGCGTTCAATAACGACCAAGAGAACAAATTTTGGGCAGTAAGAACATGAGATATAAAAAGTTGGGGGAGCTACGAAAATACCGGCCCCTCCCCACGCCACGAACGAGGTGTCCCGCATTACGACGTAAGCATGATAGTCATCTTAACCTAATGGGAATCGAACTGAAATGCCTTTATGAACGAAACATATCAGCCTTCTCTACGATTATCTAATTGCTAAAAATATTAAATTTACTGCAGAAAAATAGGAAAATTATACTTATAATTTTTGGATATATTTAATGAAAAGGAAAATAAGTTCATTATATCCTTCTTCAGATTAAAAAAAAAGACTCAATTGGTTAGGAATGAAATTTAAACTCTCTCACCTCTGTTAAATATAAAGAAAACTTTTTTTTTTTTTTTTTTACTTTACTGAATAGAGCTTATAATATTTAATATAATTACAAATTATTCTAAAGTATTATGAACTAGAACTTTCTCTTTTTTAATCTTGCTTCGTATATATATATATGAAAATTATTTCACGAAAGTAACACGTGAAAAATATTTATGATGAATAAAACCACGAAGGAAAGGAAACACAGAATGGTGCTCAAGCGCTTTCGTCTAATGACATCCTCAGGAACACTGAAGTACATAAAGGGTTACAGCCTATATATAGGTTACAGAAAAAAAAAAAAACTATACACATATATATATATATATATATATATACACACACACATATATACATACATAATATATATATAATATATATATACAATAAATGGAGAGAGAAAAAATAAAAAAAAATAAAAAATTATTAAACATTAAAGGATTGTGGGAGGAGCATACAAATTTGTAAGGAAAAACTACCGATTTTTAGCACAAGATTAGCACAAGATCAAATTAATTGTTTCCAACCAATGTTATATATAAAAAAAAAAAAAAAACATTTATACTGGAAATCTGCCCGTGTTTTAGCACTTTGCCCTTCTTTAGGTTCGATGTATATAAAAATAAATTAAAAAAAAATACAAGTTATTTGAGTAGCATACAAGTTTACCAAAGATTTAGCGTTCTACCCTTCTTATCTAAATCTGTTTTGAAGGAATTCAAAACAACAGGATCGAGTTGAAAAAGACCTTTGCTTATGTTGAAGTTATTTGTGAGTTGGATAATGGCAGACTCAAGAATATTTCTATTAACAATGTTGCTAGAGTGAAATAAAACTGAAGCATTATTCCAATCAATACAGTGGGATAACTCTGACAAATGGATAAAAAGGCACTGGACGACTGTCCTGTTCTAACGGAATATTGATGCTGTTCTATACGTGTGTGCAATCCTTTCCCGTCTGACCTATGTAAAAGGAATCACATTGTTTACAACCAATTTCATAGATAATGCCTGAATTATTGGTAGGGCTATTTTTTTACTATGATATTTTTCACAATATTGTTATATGAAAATACTACATTAATATCCAAATGTTTAAGTACATTAGCAATGCCTAAAAAGCCCGGGAAAAATGGAAGTACTAAAATATTCTTTGACAAAGTACGAGTGTTATTATTCACACGATAGAAAGTTCGTTTTGCCTTGTTGAGACAAGATTCCATAAACGCAGATGGATACACAGATCACTTCCAATACCGTTGATTTTTTTCCAATTCGGCATCGATGTATTCCGGACTGGCGATCCTAGGGCGCGGAGAAACATTGAAGAAAAAATGGCCTTCTTAGTGAGGGTGTCATGTCCCGAGTAAAAAGTGTACATAAGACAAATTATTTGTTTTTTTTCCGATAGATACTAAACTTAAAACCCGGGCTTTCCTTATGTACACGCACATCCAAAACGGGATTGAGTTGTCTTGTTCCACTTCCAAAGTAAACTTAATGGAGGGGACTTGATCATTTAACTGAAGGAGGAAGTTATCCAGGTCACGATTCATGGTCCAGATACACAAAATATCGTCGACGTACCGCGACCAAGGGATGCCAACCCCCAGGATTCTCGGAATGTAAGTAATTTCGAAAAACTCCATATAAATATTGGAGAGGAGGGCGACAAGGGTTGCCCATGGCCCATCCAAAAAAACTTGTTGATAATACTCGTTATTGAAAGTGAATTTACGTCTTTGATGCAAAGCTTAATAAGTTCCAAAACAATGTGTGAAGGTAGTGGCAGGTCATATTTATGTAATTCTCGGGAGAGAGAAGTCAAGCATATCGTCAATCGGCACTTTTGTAAACAATGAACAAACGGGCAGAGTGCTAAAACCTGGGCAGATTCCAGCATAAATTTGTATTTTTTTTTTTTTTTTTAATTATAACATTGTTGGAAAAAATTAATTTGATCTTGTGCTAAAATCGATAGTTTTTCCTTACAAATTTGTATGCTCCTCCCACAATCCTTTAATGTTTAATTTTTATTTTTAATTCTCCGTTTATTGTGTGTGTGTATAATATATATATATATATGTATTTTTTCTGTAACCTATATATAGGCTGTAACTCTTTATGTACTTCAGTGTTCCTAAGGATGTCATTAGACGAAAGCGCTTGAGCACCATTCTGTGTTTCCTTTCCTTCGTGGTTTTATTCATCATATAATATATATATATATACTGATATATATATTATATATATATATATATATATTGGTTTTCCTCTAAATTTATTGAAAAGGTTTTAAAGAATTACTGAAATAGGTTTTGATGGAAATTACAGTCGTGTATCGTAAGTAAATTTAAATTGCATTTCAAACAACCAAACTGAAGAAATGGCTCTGGGACCTTCTCAAAGACAACATTTGACAGACGGATCAAATTCTGGAATGAAAAATTTCTTGTAAGAAATGTTGGGAGTCGCGCAAACAAACGTCCAAACGTAAAATACGACACTAAAAGATTTTTCGATGGAACTGCGTATTACATTTTCGATAGCGAAGAAAAACAGGTGTCCCATAAGTACCTTTACCCTTACTCTATTCTAGTCGGAGAAGGTTCAGGGTAAAGGGACTCGTGGGACGCCGTAAAAACAAAATGTAACAAAAGTCTGTGTTCACAGCATATTTACTTTATTGAACTAAATATTCGAGCCACCTCGATTAATCGAGATGCATCGGGTTGGGTCTTTCCGTGCTGGAGTTTTTTTTTTTCGTATATATATATTCGGAGGCAAACCTTTATAAATGTAAACAAAGAACGCTTTTCAGGCCTAGGTCGTAGCTTATATTGCAAATCTGTGCATTTAGCCAAGTAATGTAGGGGAATATGGTATATACAGTCTGTGCCTAAATAAGTTAGTACCTCATATATATACACTAACAGTCAAAAGTTAAAGTACACCTACTAATTTCCAATGTTTTGCTGCTTAGCTCATGACAAACTTCAAATGTAAACTTAACAGTTACTAGAGATGAATTTGCTTACCTGGCTTTCATATTGTATGCTTCAGTGCATCTGCCCTATACAGTGTGTTGTAACACAGAAGCTTCATCAAAATAGCCTTCAAAATGTGTTAGTTTACGTCTAGCATGCAACCTAAAATTAATGCCATTAGCTCTGCACAAAGGTCCAAAAACAGTTTAAAAGTCTTTACTGGGGTAGTGGGTTTCTTCAGGAGTATGTTAATACACGTGTTCAGTTATTAACATGCGCTGCAGGTCTTTACATATAAAATCCTTGCAGAGGAGCTAACTGTTTAGCTTAAGGTGTATTTCTGTGTTTCAAAAAGCAAAAATGGGTGCCAAAGCTCAGTTAACAACAGAAAAAAGACAGTCGATTGTAACTTTGAGAAATGAGGGTTAATCATTGAGGCAAATTGCAAAAAATTAAACGTTTCTGTGAATGCGGTTGCTTGTGCCATTAAACGGTACGAAGAAATTGGTCAAAATAAGGACAGAAAAAGGTCAGGGCGACCAAGAACCACAACAGACTCAGAGGACAAGTATATCCGAGTCACCAGTCTGCGCAACAGACGCCTCACAGCACCTGAAATCAAAGCCCAGCTGAACAACTCCAAAAGTACAACAGTTTCAACATCAACTGTTCAGAGAAGACTAAGAAAGGCAGGATTAAAAGGACGAACTGCAGCAAAGAAACCAATGCCGAGACTCCAGAACAAAAAGAAACGGCAGCCTGGGCTACAAAAACACCAAAAATGGACTGCTGAGCAGTGGAAATTTGTCCTTTGGACTGACGAATCAAAATTCGAAGTTTTTGGATCCAAACGCAGAGTATATGTGCGGCGCAGAGGGGATGAAAGAATGACACAGCAGTGTGTTGTGCCAACAGTGAAGCACGTATAGAGAAATGTGATGGTCTGGGGATGTTTTGCAGGGGAGCAAGTTGAGATCCTCCACAAAGTCACTGGAATACTGAACCAACGTGGCTATCACAGCATTCTACTAGCGCCATGCCATCCCATCTGGACTGCGACGTGTCAAAATTACCTGAAGTAGAAAGAACGGCAACGTCAGCTCACAGTTATGGAATGGCCAGCACAGTCCCCCGGATCTGAACCCCATCGAGCTTAGTGTGGGATGAACTGGATCGACGAGTAAAAGCGCATGTTGAGCGCATGCCTCGAATTTGTTCTGCTGTAATTGCTGCTAGAGGAGGCTATTTTGATGAATCTAAAATTTAGACTTTGCTTGTGGTAAATTGTCTGATTTGTTGTTATTTATGTCCCATGTTGTACTTATGAATTTGTCTCATGATAACTTAGTTAATAAATAAAAAACTTTAAACAAAATTCGAAATTTATGAATATTTCAGGGTGTACTTAAACTTTTGACTGGTAGTGTACACACACACACACACACACACACACACATATATATATGCTCGTATTATATGATAGTTAAATATATTTTGGAAACAATTATCGATTCAATTTCATAAATTGTAAAGTAAATCAAACATCGATAAGTATTTTTACACTATCGAATATTGTCATCTTACGCCGACATTTTGCCGAAATTCATTTTGGATCGTTCTTGACAAAAGTTGTTCAGCAACCCAAGATCAAGAGAGTTTCAAGGGAGACAGTATGATAAGACTCAAGTATAAAAAGGAGGTGTGTAAATAAACTTCTATACCTACACCTATACCCATACAGGCAGGTAGCCAGCTTTTCCCAGGTGGGGGGAGGCTCGAATTTTATGGTAATATAGCAAAGGTGGAGTGGGAAGGTACAGAGAAGGAAACCCCCAAGAACAATACGCCACACACAAAGATCGTCAGGGCCTGGGAATGGGGGGCGTCTGAACACTTTCCTTCATGCCTGAATCAGATCTTATTTTATATATGATATCACACACACACTTTGGTCATAAGTGAGTAATTACACACACAAATATCTGCAGCAGTATTTACTTTTGACTATAAATAATATAATTAATTAGCTCAAGAAAATTTTTCCCAGGTTGGAAATGTATAAAAAAAGCAGACAAAGTAAAATAAAATAAATTCTTAAATTCCATTCTTAAAAACTTAAATATCACCAACAAGGGGGGGGTACTCCATCGAGCCCCCCTAGCTACGTGCTTGCCCATATCTCATTGAATTTATTTCTATACCATTTCTTTACCCTATACCTATATCGTTAATTTGATATAACCTCGGTTAACCTGGTTTTGCTTCACGGTCAAGCTTGTACAGCTTAACGTGGAATCCGAACCACGCACCCACCAGCAACCAGCGTCTTAACCACTAGGCTACCCAGGGTACCATTTATCTACCAACCAATTCTTATTGTGTGGAAGGATGAACAGCTGTGATTTTGCTGCGCGCCCCCTGCCGTCAACGGGTCTCTATCCCGGGGCCGATGGATTCTTAGTCAGCGACGCTAACCGACACCACCGGAGGCGCATATTTTATTTATATATATATATATATATATATATATATATATATATATATATATATATATTATATTACACGGTGAACCAAAAGTAGGTGGACAGTAGGTTGAATACGGTTTGTGTTATATTATATTATAACTATGGTGTTCATTATAACTATGGTGTTTGTTTTTATTATATTAAATATTATAACTAAATTTATTTAAATTTTATTTTGTATTATAGTATACAAAAAAATTAAATATGTATTCTCAAAATAAACGTTATCATTTACTGTCCACCTACATTTGGTTCACCCATATATATATATATATACTAATATAATATATATATATATATATATATATATATATATATAGACCCCCGTTTTTTCGTTTTTTAAGTTGCTCAAAAGTAATTTTACTTAAAATATAAACTTAAAAGTGTCCAGATAATGTAAAAATATATGAAGTTACGCGAAAAACCTTTAACTCCAACTGTTTGAGATAAAGGTATCCAAGAAATAATGTGTAAAAATAATTGGTCATTTTTCTTATTATTAATTAATAATTAAACAACAATAATATATACAATAAGTCAACTCCAGTAGCCCTTAGATGGAGAAGGAAAAACTGTCCGCAGTATGCTAAGATAATTCGTTCCATTCACGGTACAATCGTCAAAGAAAAATTAATTGATTAATCAGTTACGTAGTGTGTGCCGAACTTGCAAGAAACCTACGCGATAAATTGATTGAACGTTCTTCTGACAAGTCCCAACAGCCGTCATTTCGTCAGAAGAATTTCGTACATTTGCATCACATAAACAGAGTTTACGGAACTGGTGTCTGAAGCATTGAAAGTTTTAATTCGATTTGCAACCTCATACATATGCGAATTGGCTTCTCATCAATGGATGCGATTACTGTCCATGTTACTCCGTGTTCAGCCGAATATAAGATTAATAAATGCAAAGCAGTCACAGGTATCTCAATGAAAGCAAAGTAACAGTCTCATATAGAGATTACGACTAACAGGAAATAAGTTCCATTGGAGGAGATTGTAGACACCAATCAATCAGGGAAGTACTCCGGGGTGGATGTTAGGCGGGAGACAGGGAGTGCTGGAACTCCCGTTCCTCCCGTCACTGTCCTCCTTAGCTGATCTTTTCCGTGTCTCATCTACCCTGCGAGCGCAGTTCAGCATGCCCTCAAACCACGCCTCTCCCTTTATTCCTCATTAAAACATCCATGCATCTTACACACTACACAACCTTTTCAAAATTTATATATACATATAAAAAAGAAAATTGCATCATTGAGCCTTGGAGACCTTGTTTTTGGCTCTCTACGTCTTCTGTGGAGGGGTCACATTTGCGGGCGCTCGCCCATAGCCCCCTCCTTCTATATAAAAAAAAAGTTCAGCCCTAAAACTGTAATATTACGAGAGTTTTTCACTTAAAAAATGTCTGTCTGATTTTTCCAATCTTTTTCGTAGACTAATTTTGGCTCGAAAAATAATTAATTTTCTATATAGACTGATTTTTTTTCTAAGCACAGGGACCCCCTAGCTGACATCCCTCGCAACCCCCAGGTTGAGAAACACTGCCCGTGAGAATATCTAATACAACATTTTCAACTTTTTTTTTTCTCAATAGTTAGTAGCAATCAAGGAAAGAAAAATATTCCATATTCAAAATGGTAGGCTGTACTAACGTACACGAGTACGATATACGATATCGTATACGATAACGATATACGAGTAAAAAAATGGCTTTAGGGAAATTAATTTTACATTGTACTGTACATACGCACAATATGCAACAGTAATTACTGTACTTGGATATTTACTATTAACAAAGTAAGTACTTATTTTAGTAGTACGAAATAATTAAAGTACGTAAATTCATCAAGTATCTATGAATATGAAGGTCATTTATCTTACATTGACAAACGGCTCGCCAATTTCAAGTTAGAATTGATGAGCGCGGATAACGTAGCAATCGCTCCAAAAACGTCTACTTCCTAACCCAATACACATTCTACAGTGTGTCTCGTACCCCTGAACCTTTTCCTACTAGAATAGGGTGAGGGGGTAAAAGGGACTTCGGGGGCACTCTGTAGTATAATAACCATGCGTATATTGAGGATTATTCCAAAAAGAATGATAATTTTAATATAATTTAGAAAGGAACAAAAGCGACCCGAATCTTTCAAAGGCCATTTATACTTTCAAAAGAAATCCAAATTTAAACGAGAAAAGACCTCTCCCTATTTTAAATATTTTATGATAAATTAAAAAATACTTATTCATATTAATCCGCTTCTTTTTTTTTTAATTAGGATCACTTCCGACTGAACTCATTCCGGTATTCATAAAATTTTAATTTCCAAAAATTAAATCCTGATATACAGTATATATATATATATATATATATATATATATATATATATATATATATATATATATATTATATATATATATATATATTATATATATATATGTTAAACACAGACCGTGCATGGAACAAGGAACTCTTCTGGGAAAATTAAATCCACTATAGTCCGAATAAGTAATGGTAAATGACAAATACCATAGTTTTTTCTTTTTCATGATTTTAGCCCGACGTGGCTAAAATCATATAATCATATAATGTTCTCAGGGAACCATTCTGAGTTTGTGTATATATATATATTATATATATATATGTATATATATATACACAGGGCGTCCCAAAAAATGTATACACACTTTAAATAATTATAAAGGCAGTGTTTTAAAATACATTTCATTTTCAAAATGTAATAGAATCTACAGACATTATTAATTGTTTTGTCAACGCCTGTTTTCAAACTGACGTCCGTTCTGGTCCAGGCACTGCTGATAACGCGAAGCAATGGAATCGCAAACATCACGAAACATTTCGTTTGGTATTTGTGTGCATTCTCGTTCAATGGCTGCTCTCAATTCGGCGACTGTTGCAGGTTTTATAGCGTAGACTTTGTCTTTTAAGTATCCCCATAAAAAAAAGTCTAGTGGTGTGAGGTCTGGTGAACGCGGAGGGTATTCTACGAAACCCCTTCGTCCAATCCACATCCACATCGTGCCAAGTACCACTCGCAATACTCCACTCTTCGGTCCGGATCATCATCATCATCTTCATTAATAGCATGGACTAATCTTGGAATGTAACTTTTCCATTGACAGCGCTTCAAATGCGTTGGACAGACGATTCTGAAATTCCTACCTCACGACTCGCTTGCCGCACAGATTTTCTTGGATTTTGGTGATACGTTTCCAGTACTCTTTCTTGCTTTGTGGGCTTGTCGATGTCCGTTGTCTTCCGGAACGCTTCTTGTGGACATTCTGAACAGTTCCATCGGCTTCAAACTTATCTCTAATTCGAGTGATGGTAAGTCGCGTTGGTGGATCTGTTTGAAACTCCCTCCTAAACTGTCTTTGCACTTCAACTGCGTTTTCACACTTCCAGTAGCATTTTAGAATGAATTTCATTTGTTCAAAGCTTAGTCTGACTGCCATTATTAATTCTAATGGGTTTAACTTGGAAAGAAAGAAACATCAATTGAGCTATCAGCTGTTAAAGTGTGTATACATTTTTTTGGGACGCCCTGTATATATATATATATATATATATATATATATATATATATATATATATATATATATATATATATATATATATATATATATATGCAAATACGTGTAGAGATTAATTAAAGCTATAATCAAGATTATGCAAACGCAATTCAGTGGAAGATAAACGGGAAATATGCAAATAACTTTCTCTCAAACCACGCTTGGATCATACGACACCTCTTTACTTTCTTGTTTACATTCGTAGATGCCTACATTCATTTAACCTAATCTAAATATCATAACCTTCATTATACCCTTTTTCAGGCTATTTTAGTCATTTTCATGGAAAAAAGAGTCAGAAACTATAACCCCCCCCCCCCACTATGCTAATGTCGATACCCCACGTTAGTGTGGTGATAAATTCAGTGTGTATCCTAAAGACTGTGGTGAAGACGTAAGGTAGCCAAGAACGCACGCACACAGGCAAAATAATATTAAAAAAGCTATACATTAACGGTCAATGAGTAACTGCGTTTGCTCTATGAGCTAAATTAAGACACTGAGGTCGGGGGTTCGAATCCCGATGATGCTTGTAATAATAATACTGTATAGGATTAGAGCAACGTTAGCACTAGTTACCCTGAGCATTGTGCCAGTTTCTGGCCCTTCTGATTATATATATATATATATATATATAAAATAGGCAGTAAAAACCCCCAAAAAAGGCATTTATAAATTTGTTTTCAAAAAACGTTTAATCTACAATAATACCTTTATATACAGTATATATATATATCTATATATATATATATATATATATATATATCATTAATAAATATACAACGCCCTCAGTGAACAAAATGAACAATTCGGGCGGAAGCGAAACCAAGGTTAACTGTGACGAAGGTCAAGCTCGTCACTCCACTTAGACCTACAGTTTAACGTGGAATCCGAACCACGCCCCACCAGCAGCAGCCCAGCGTCTTAGTCACTAGGCTACGCAGGGTACCTTTTATCTAGCAACCAATTTTTTTATTGTGCGGAAGGATGAACAGTTGAGTTTTGCCGCGCGCCGCGACGCCTGCCGTCAACGGGTCTCGATCCCGGGGCCGATGGATTCGTATTGAGCGACGCTAGCCACTAGTTACACATAACAATGATTTCATTTTCAAAAATAAGTTTAATATAGAATAATACCATTATATACGTATAAACACAACAATACATAATACATCATTATAATGAACAACACAAAAGGTATTGAAAATGTTCATTACAAAATAATACAATAATGACAGATTTAAATTTTAAAAATGCTTCATATAAAATAATAATAATATGCATGCTCAGTTTCTTTTCTGTGTTATATACGTACAGGGTGGGCGGAAAGTAGCTCCCTATTTTGGATTGGTAAAAAAATACGTATCTTATTCATTTATTTCAGAAAAAATAATATGAAAAGGTAGGCATACATGGTAGGTTTTCTCTAAAATTCAATGTGGGCTCCAACTCTTTCCACCAGCTTCTGGGGCCGCCCAGGAATGGCGTCCACTGACTTTAGCAGGAACTCCGGCGGGATGGAGGACATGACTTCCCGAATTCGGTCCTCCAGTTCTTCCAATGTCCTCGGTTTGGTGCGGTAGACTTCTTCCTTTACCCACCCCCAAAGAAAGAAGTCGCACGGTTACCGCTGAAAAACGGCAGAATCGGTTCAGTGTAACGGTGTGGTGTGGTATGACCTCAGATCAGGTTGTGGGCCTGTTCCTTCTGCGCAACACCATGAATGCTGAGCGGTACCTTGCTATGTTGCGAAACGAGGTCTGGCCGGTTGTCAGCACATGGGAGAACATCGACGATCTGATATTTATGCAAGATGGCGCCCCTCCGCACTTCGCTCTTGTTGTCCGTGAGTGGCTGGATGCCCACTTCCCTGGGCGTTGGATGGGTCGTCGTGGTCCACATCAGTGGCCAGCCAGGAGCCCCGACTTGACACCGTGCGACTTCTTTCTTTGGGGGTGGGTAAAGGAAGAAGTCTACCGCACCAAACCGAGGACATTGGAAGAACTGGAGGACCGAATTCGGGAAGTGATGTCCTCCATCCCGCCGGAGTTCCTGCTAAAGTCAGTGGACGCCATTCCTGGCGGCTCCAGAAGCTGGTGGAAAGAGTTGGAGCCCACATTGAATTTTAGAGAAAACCTACCATGTATGCCTACCTTTTCATATTATTTTTTCTGAAATAAATGGATAATATACGTATTTTTTTACCAATCCAAAATAGGGAGCTACTTTCCGCCCACCCTGTACATGGCCGTTTCCTGGCATAAGCAGACTAAGCGGCCGCTTAGGGCCCCGCTGCTACTAGGGGGCCCCTAGACAGGCTCCCAGGTCATAGCTCAGTGGGCAAGAATAGGAATATTATTGTTATTATTATTATTGTCGTATTAATTAAAGTTTTTGTATGAGACAAATGTGATAAAACGGAGACAAACGAAACGTTTTGGTCGTTGTGTGTAAATAACTATTGAGAGATCTTATTTCTATATTATTTAACTTTATTCTTACCATATGCTTATACTTTCCTAAATGCTTAATTTTTCTAGTATTGTAAAACATTATTTCACTAATTTACTAATTATTAAGAGATTTTGTAACACTAAAACCTAGGATTATTTTCATTGTTTTCAAGTTTATTAATTCTTTTCTCATCTTTTTCAGATAATGTGAATTTTGTTGGTTAAAACCTAAATGGTCTGATTATTTGAATGTATTTGATTAACGTTACAATTATAAATATTATCATCATCATCATCATCATCATCATCATCATCATCATTATTATTTAGCAGATTAGTTGTGGTTAACTAGATGTGACTTCGTGCATCTTGGAAAATGAAACGACATTATCCATCAGGAGCTGAAAAATGGAAAAAGAAGAAAATAGGGGAGGAGAAGCTTTCCAGTAGCACAGGTGAGATGTGCCACTTGTATATTCTTATGATTACAGTTCAGGCAACTAGGTTAGGTAGACCATCAAGCTAGGCAAGTGCTCAGGAATCGTGTAGAGTAAACTAGTCTCTGTAATATTTATAATATTTCGAAATGTGAAATTTAATGGATCACATCACTTCAAATTCTGTTCACAGATCAATTATCAAACAAGATAAGAAAGAGTATTTTAGCAAAAATTAACAGAATATGTAATGTTATGTTCTTCTCAGGAGCACTACTGAAATATTTGGAAAAGCCATCCTCAGCAAAGCCTGATGAGCATCACGAACCAACAGCATGACCATCCTCTATGCAACCTCAAACACCAGTAGAAGTAGAGCCTGAGGAACCAACAAGTGGCCCATCTTCTGTTCAGCTTCAAACACCACACGCAGGCATTTCTACTGAGCAACAAGAACCAAGATCTGCTCCACCGCTTGATCCGTATGACTGGCCAGTTGTCCTGTCAGATGCCTTGAAGACAGATCTGGTGTCTCGAGGACCATTTCAAATCAGTCCAGAGTTCACATTCCTTAAAAGAGAGGACAGTAGAAGCGTTCATCACCATTACATGTACAGAACATTAATTAACGGAGAAAAAATAAAGCGAAGCTGGCTGATATACTCTAGAAGGAATGATGCTCTTTATTGCTTCTGCTGCAAGTTGTTTTCAAGGAAGTCGTACAAACTAATTACGAATGGACTTTCAGACTGGATAAACGTTGGTTCGATTCTGAAAGGCCATGAAAATAGTTCAGAACATGCAGATAACATGGCAACATGGAAGGATCTGGAACTGCGACTAAAACCTGGGTGGACCATTGACCAAACTGAAATGTCATTAATGGAGGTAGAGCGAAGACGATGGCGAGATGTTCTCACACGTCTTGTAAGTATAATTCAATCACTGGCAGAGAGAAACCTTGCTTTCAGGGTGTCTTCCTCTACATTGTACAATCGAGACAATGGCAACTTCTTGAAGGAGGTTGAACTGCTTGCCAAATTTGATCCAGTAATGAAACAACACATCAGCAGAGTTGAAAGTGGCCAATATAGTCATTCAAGTTACCTACGAAACCATCATTCAAAATGAGCTCATTGGGTCCATTAGTGGGAAGATCTTGGATGCCATTGTTGCAGAAATAAAACAAGCTAAATACTACTCACTCATTTTAGACTGCACTCCAGACATAAGCCACCAAGAACAGATGTCGATTATTATCAGAACTGTTAAAATGGGTGAAGTACCAGAAATAAAAGAATACTTCTTGGGCTTTCTTGAGGCTTCAGAAAGTACAGGCCTGGGTTTATCAGTTCTGATTCTGAAGAGACTAGATGAATTGAATATTCACTTTGATGACTGCAGAGGACAGGCATATGACAACGGAGCGAACATGAAGAGCAAGAACAAAGGTGTTCAGGAGAAGAACTGTCGCGCACTCTATGTTCCATGTGGGGCTCACACTCTGAATCTTGTAGTTGCTGATGCAGCTAAAGCTTCCACAGATGCCATCAGCTTCTTTGGCAACGTAAAAATTGTACAACCTTTTTGCAGCAGCTACACAGAGCTGGCCAAATCCTAAAGCAGCACGTGAACATAACACTTAAGTCTTGGAGTGAAACCAGGTGAGAGGATAGCAGTCGCTGTATCATCGTCAGTGGACCTCATTGAAGGTCCACTGCCTGGTTTATCTTCTATGGATCCTGTTTCCTTAAACTTTGCAACAAGTCTGCTAACACAACTCTGTTATTGGCTCGCGGTCTGGATGCAGTCTGTTAAATTCAGCAGCGGCATCTCTCTGACTCCGATTTCCTATGAGTAGAATTATCTAGACTCATTTTTCCTTGCTCATAGACATTATGGCCTGTAGAAAGAGAAAAATATGAATTATGGTTTGTAGAAATAGAAAAATATGAATTTCTCCTATGATGCCGGACTTATAGGACACCATATATATAATATTATATATATATAATATATATATATAATATATATATATATATAATATATATATATATACACTGTGCATGGAACAAGGAACTCTTCTGGAAAATTAAATCCACTATAGTCGGAATAAGTAATGGTAAATGACAATACTATAGTTTTTTTTTTCATGATGTTAGCCCGACGTTGGCAACGGGTCACTCGTAGAGAGGCCCCAAAATATAGCTTTCGTCACCAGCTATCTGCAAAGCAGATAGGATCCAGCTTACTGGATGCTGTCCCAAAGCTGGATCCTATCTGCTTTGCAGATACTGGTGAGGGAAGTTATATTTTTGGGGTCTCATTGCGAGTAACCCGTTGCCCACGTCGGGCTAACATCATGAGAAGAAAAAACTATAGTGTTTGTCATTTACCACTACTTATTCCGACTATAGTGGATTTAATTTTCCTAGAAGAGTTCCTTGTTCCATGCACGGTGTGTGTGCATCCTAAAAAACCTCAGGGGGACCATTCTGAGTTCAATCCCATATATATATGTTGTTTTTTTTGTGACGGTACGCGCCGGTACGGCGTACCGGCACCTTTTCTCAAAGCAACGTTGACACACGTCCTGCCCAAATAATATTACGTTCCCATCTCGACTGACTCATTTGGCGGGAACAACAAAGTAATAAACGGCGTCTATAAATGTTAAACATTCTGATTTTTATGATGAACTTTTAATAAAAAAGTTGATAATAAAAATCAAAATACATCACAAATTCACTAGAGAAGGGGAAGGGGGCGCAGCAAGAGGGAGGGGGTGGGAGAGGAATTTTACAATTTATCAAGATATGAGTACCGCCATGTCTATTTTTTTAACAAAAAAAAAGCAGTGTGTGTTTATTATAATATATATATATATCTATATATATATATATATATGAGGGGGCGACAAACCTTGACTTTCGTAAAATGAGGGATTATCGCCCGGAACATTTGAAAGGTTGAAAGGTATAGCCTATACACTGTATATATAACCTTGTTAACCTTGTTGCTGTTTCATGAGTTGGTCTCTCTTCACACGGAGGTCAAGTGGTGGCCCCGCCTCTAGGTCTGGCTTGGTGAAGGAGCGAGTTGTTTTTTTTGCGCTCTCCACTGTACATAGCCAGGTACACCTGGCTCATCTGGTACCGTCCTGAGCCAGGCATCTAGTATTCTCTTGAAGACTACAACTTTGGATGGTAATTGGGTTTAGTTTTAGGTTTGGTACCAGTTTTTCGATCATTTTCCATATGTAGATTATGGTGTACCTCTCTTCTTCTTCTTTCCAGGGAGTACAGATTTAGCTTACGTAGTCTTTCCCAGTAGTTGAGTTCTTTGCAGCCATTAATCTTGGCTGTGAAATGTATTTGCATTTCTTCTAATTTATTTTTCTTCCTTTTTATATGGGGACGTCAAAACTGAGCAGTATTCAAATTTTCGTATAATCAGTGTTTTCAGCAGGGGAATTATTACTGTCCTGTCCCTTCTTTTGAGTTCTTAGTACCTGTCCCGCGACTCTTCTTGCTTTATTTATCGCTATCTGATTTTGTGTTTCGAATTTCGCATCATCTGTCATTATTACTCCCAGATCGATCGCTTTCGTGTTTCTCTGAATTTCCTGTCTATCTGGAGCATAATATGCAGTCTGTTTAAGTTCCTCTTTCATACCATATCTCAAGAACTGAAATTTCCCGGTGTTAAATGTCATGTTGTTGTCTTCTGACCATTTGTATATTTTGTTCGTGTCCCTCTGCAAGGCCTCCACTTCATTTACATCGCTGATTTTTCTGCTGATCTTTGTATCGTCTGCGAAGGATGTTACTATACTGTTGCTGTTTACTCCGCTGTCTATGTCTGTTAGCATGATAATTAGAGACCGGAAGTTCAGGCAAAATGCCATAAATGCCTTTTTTTGCCTATTTTACTCATTTTTGGGTGAAAATGCTTTTTTTCGATATGAAGAGCCTAATTTGCCTATTCCACCTGTTTTGAATGAAGAGTTTCGTTTTTTTTTTACCAAATTATCACATTTAGCAACTTCTAATGATTAATTGGCAACTCCACTTCTCCAGATGTCGTACATATGGCAGCACTGCATATTTGTTTTCAGTCACTGTTTGTTTGCATGAGTGAGCACGTGTGATAATGTCTAAAGTTAAAGCATCTTCTTCTAAGAAACTAAATGATTATGTTCAGCAATTTGGGAGCAGTGTGTTCTCCACTGACGGCTCTATATTATTCTGTAAAGCTTGTGAAAAGGCAGTAAATTCAGAGAAGAAATACTTCGTGATCCAACATATAGAGACAGCTAAACACAAAAGTGCCGCTGACAAACGGAAGCTTGGAGGAGAGCAGTCATGCCTACTTACTAACTACGTTGCTGGCTCCAGCCGTAAGTCACAATTTTCAATGGACTTGTGCAAAGCATTTGTTGATGCTGGCAGTCCCTTGTGGAAACTAGAAAATCCGTCTCTGAGAAATTCTTGGAGAAGTACACAAATGAACGCATTCCTAGCGAGTCGTCATTAAGAAAGACCTATGTAGAAGACATCTATCGGATTGTTATTCAAAATATTAGAGATGGAGTTAAGAACAAATACATTTGAGTATCAATAGAGGAGACAACCGATTCTGTTGGAAGGTTTGTTGCCAATGTAATAGTTGGAACTATGAAGAGTGACCAACCCTCAAAAATCTATTTGTTAGCATCAGAGCTACTTGATAAAACAAACAGCTCAACTATTGCTCAGACTTTTACCAAATCACTTGCATTACTATGGCCTGAAGGAATAAAGCACAATAATGTTCTTCTCTTCATAACTGATGCAGCTCCATACATGAAAAAAGCAGCTGGGGCTTTAAAAATTCTTTTCCCCAGAATGCTACATCTCACGTGCTTAGCTCATGCACTCCACCGAGTTTCTGAAAGGTACGAAGATTATTCTCTGATGTTGACAAGATGATTTCAAATGGAAAGAAGGTATTTCTCAAAGCTCCTTCACGAGTCCAGGTTTTCAAGGAAAAGGCACCGGGATTAGCACTGCCACCTCAGCCAGTACTGACAAGATGGGGAACTTGGATAAATGCCGCACTTTACTATTGTAAAAATTACAACACAGTACAGAGCATTGTAGAAAGTTTTGATGAAGAGGATGCATCTTCTATCAAGATTATGAAATCTCTCATGCAGAAGTCATTGCAAAATGATCTTGCATTCATTAATGCCAACTTTTCAAATTTACCACTTGCAATAACTTCACTGGAAGAAAGAAACCAAACCTTGGTAAATGCATTGGGCATTTTTATAAACGTAGTTGAGGAAATTAATCAAGTTTCGGTGCCACAGGTAAAATTGTCCAGCAGAAGTGTGAAAAAGTAATTTCAGGTAATGCTGACCTAGCTCAAATCAAGAACATTGCAAAAGTCCTTGAAGGAGATGGTGATGTAGACGTTTCAAATCTAAACTCAGAATTATAGCATGTTTTAAGTATGCACCAATCACATCAGTTGTTGTTGAAAGATCATTTTCCCTTCTTAAACACTTGCTAACTGATCGTAGACATAATCTAACGTTTGAAAATTTGGAAAAAATGCTTGTTGTAATGTGTAACCAATCAAATGAATAAAGCTATAATTCATAGATTTATTTAGCATTATTTTATTAATGTATGGAGATGTCTTACCTATAGTTTTAGCTCATGTTATTTAATGAATTTCGATTTAAAAATAAATGCCTTTTTTTGCCTATTTCCATGTTTTATTCTGCCTTTTTGCCTGCCTATTTCACTGTTTTTTAGTGCCTGAACTTCCGGTCTTTAATGATAATGAACAGGAGTGGGGCCAGTACTATCCCTTGTGGTACTAACTGCGTACTTCGATTCTGATGATGATATACCTTGAATTTTGACGACCTGTAGACGTTCTCTGGGAAAGTTGTAGATCCATTTTCCCACTTTGCCCGTTATTCCCATATATTTCATTGTATGTGCTATTATACTGTGATCACATTTGTCGGAAGCTTTAGCAAAATCTGTGTATATGACATTGCCTTCCAGTGCATCTAGGATATTGTTGTAGTGGTCTATTAGTTGTGATAGGCATCATCTACCTGATCGGAATCCGTGCTGATTTTCGTTGAATCTTTCCCGTGTCTCCAAGAAATCATGAATTTTCTCTCTAACTATTCTTTCAAATACTTTGGTGAGATGGGACGTCAATGACACTGGTCTATAATTCTTTGCTTTAGATCTGTCCCCTCCTTTATATATAGGGACAATGTTTGCTCTTTTCAAGATGCTCAGTATTTCCCCAGTGTCTAGGGATCTTCTCCATATCCAGTATAAAGGTGTAACTATTTCATTTTTACAGTTTTTAATCAATAATGCATTCCAATTGTCCGGACTTGCAGCTGAATGTGGTTTCATTTGTCCTATCGTTCTCACTACATCTTCTTGGGTAAAATCAAAGTCTGTTATACGCTCTTCTTGCAATTTTTCTTCAACGAATGCATCTATGTCAGGTATCGCTTTGTCACTTTTTTGGGTACTGAAAACTGATTCATACTGGGCTCTCAATGTTTCAGATATTTCTTTTGCCTCGTCGGTTAGTTCATTATTTCTCATCCTTAAGGGCCCAATAGCGGCGTGCGTTTTTGTTTTCCTTTTCGCATAGCTATCGAAGTATTTTGGATTTTCCTTTATTGCTTCTACCGCCTTTTCCTTTTCCTTCTCTGTATGGTCCTTAATCAGGGCTTGTATTTCCCTATCGATACCCTCCAGTTTTTCTTCTATTACTTTCCTGGCATTATCTCCGCAGTTGCCTAACTTCGCCTCCACTCTCTCTCTTTTGCGGAAAAGTCTTCTCTTTTGCCTCTCTAGTCAGCTCCTCTTTCCTTTTGGCTGTTATGTGATTTCGGAGCATATTTTTCTAAAATTCTCACCGTTTTTTTTCCAAGGTTGTTAGCATTTCTTCAGTTGTTTTATTCTCTAAAACTGTTATCCACTCTATTTGGGCCATGTGCGATCTGATTGCTTCCCAATTTATAGTCTTGAAGTTTAAGTTAAAGGCCCCAAATTTGCTTCTTTCCTCAATATGTGCATTGTCTTTTAATGTTGTCATATTTGTTGATATCTCGATTAAATTGTGGTCCGAGATAATGGTTGGGGTTATTTTCATATCAGCAATCAAGTTCGTGTTATTCGTGAATACCAGATCCAGACAGTTATTTTTTCTAGTATTTTCTGTTATCTCCTGTGTCAGCATAAACTCATTTGTGAGATCCATCAACATTTTTGCTTGCTCCTGGTCTTCTCTTGTGCCCCCTTGTCATGTTGTATATATATATATATTATATTATATATATATATATATATATTATATATATATATATATATATATATTCCTATCCACCTTTTTTATTTCATAAATGTGAAGTTAAAGTCTCCGCAGATCATTATATTGGGGATGGAGGGTTTATGGCCTTTATTAGCTTTCTGATGTCATCAATGGCCTCCGAGAATTTTTCGGTTGTCTATATATATAAGTAAAACATATAACAAACTGATAGGCCTACTTTGGGGCTCTAATAGAATAATACTAGAAAATAATGGAAAAAAGGCAAATTAGGCACTTCATGACAGAGAGACTTTTGGGGACTGTTTGTGAAATGAGCGAGGCTGGTAGCGGCTGTGTCATCGTCGGTGGAAAAAAAAAGGCATTTATGGCATTTTGCCTGAACATCTGGGCTCTAATTACACTGATAAACACTGATTTTTGCCTTGGTATAAATTCAGCTGATTTTTATGTTTTCGCATGTGCTAATTTAAAAAATCGCATTCATATTGTTCCATCATTCACTGTTTTTGCGGGATTGAAGATCCATTTTCTCCATTCACATTTGGATTTTTTCCACAAAACTTGGGTGCGGTCAGCGACGAACACGGTGAAAAATTCCATCAGGATATTTCTAGCATGGAAAAAAGATATAAGGAAAGTGGAATCCAAATATGCTGGCTGCCTACTGCTGGTCCTTAATCAGCGAGACTCCCGATGCAATCATAAACGCAAGGCAAAAAGGAAGTATTTTTGAAAGGTTATTAAGTAATAAATTGCTTATTTTGTTTTTTATGATTCTCTAAAAAATGGTGGGTGATACACCATTTTTATTTGCAGATTTGAATTCAGCGCATTAAAATTGACCAAAAACAGCTATTTCAATTTAAGGCAAGGAAAAAAGTTTGAATTTGTGAAATTGTGTTATTGATAACTATCTTCTATTTTTAATTAAGAGCCCAGAGCCCAGTAAAGCCTAAAGCTTAAGGCCAAATTTAAATAAAATAAATAGTCCGTCTTCACAATTGCTTATGTCATTGTAAATTGTAAAAGTACTGTAAATTTATTTATTAATAATAAAAGCTATTCAATTTAATTTAATGCTGACAGAGTAGTGAAAGAAAATTTACAGGAAAGTAGGAAAAATACAGTATAATGAAATGAATAGCCTCAGGGTTTATTCACGCCGTGCGTACACTTATCTCCTGTACTCAGTTACGCATTAGGAGAGAGAGAGAGAGACGTACAAATAAAATGGCTAGATGAAAAATCCAGAAACCGGATGAATGGACAAATAAAAATAGAGATAGCGACAAGCAAAGTTATCGATCGACCCTTCCATACAAATACAAAGAAATAAGACAAAACGGTGTACATAAACGCAACAAAGCAAAAATATTTAAAAAAAAAAAAAAAAATTCCGACTGTTCATAAATTTTCGTTCCATTTTTTTATTCCATATCTTTCTTCTTCTTTGTTATCCCCCTCCCCCTTAAATAACTTTTACGCTGTCTTTTTTTTACCGTCCTTCCGAGTCTGTCTGCGGTTACTCTCTACCCTGTAGAGTACTCCGTTATTTGCCTTAAATAATACAGTATTTATAATAAGCAAAAAGGAAACCATCTGTTAAGTATTTCTTTTGGAAGACTTACTTGCTCAGGAACAAAGAGCGCGACAATACAAAGTTTTCCTTAGCAACTGTCAGTTTTTAGAACGGGGAGACGATGTCTCCCACCCCAATTCTCCGTCCCCACCCCAAACTCCGTGTGCTTGCCTTCAAAGCGTAAAGTAAAAATAAAATATATAGATAAATGTTTATAATATTGGTAAAAATTAAGTGTTCTTCCGCTCGACATCGAATTCTTAAGAGAATTCTTTTTTTATATCTTTTTCAGAACTTTGAATTTATTTATTTTTTAAGAAGAAAAAGTTTCATGATTCAGTATTAAATATAAAATAATTACATTGTAAAATTGTGAAAAAAAAAAATTCGTTGAGAATCAAATTCGCCAAAAAAAAAAACAATACATGACAATTTAAAAATTCACCAATAAATTAAATTGAAAAAAAAAATGACCACTAAAGAGTAAATGAAATAAACAGAAATAAATAGGATGTATAAAATAAATAAGATTAAATAAATAAGATTAAAATAAATAAGTGACGATGGTTCACCGCTTTTTTTTAATCAATTTACCAACCAATAATTAATTAATATTCACTCATTTTTTTTTTCAATTTTCAGTACCTTTCCATAATTTTACTTACTCGTGGATCTCTTTATTTCAGCCCCCCCCCCCCCCCCACCCAAAACCCGAATGTCCCAACTGTATAATATTTAGTTATAAAATACCCTTTAAAAATATGTTCCATCACATTGTTTTCTTACTGAAAAACTCCCCCAAAATACCATATATATATATATTATATATATATATATATATATATATATATATATATATATATATATAATACTCGTATATGTATGGGCCTCACAGTTTCAACAAACCAGTGAAACCCTGACTGGACTATATACTTGTGTAAAATAGGTGAAGGGGCGATGACAAGGGAGCTTGACCAAAAGTCGAGGTTCAAATATGTTCAGCCATTTGACGTATCCAGATAATTTTTAACTCGAAGGAAAACCGACACGAAGAAGGAGGAGGATAGAGTTTCGATCAAGGAAAAAATATCGAGAAATTGTTATAAACTCGCTTGGTTAATAAGAATAATAATAATAAATCTCGTAATACTTCAGCGGCGAAAAATTTCTTTCCTTCGAACTTAAAAGTTTTAATTTAGAACTCAATTGAAGAAGAAACTTTAATAAACTTAACGAGAGTACCTTTGACTTAATCACTAACAAGAGATGAACAACTTAAAGTTTTCAGACTATTCTAATTTCAAAATTTCATAAAAAGTTTGTAAATTCACACCTCAGTTACGGAAGTTATTTAAAGCAAACTAGAGACGGGATGCGTGAATACATATTGTATATGAATAGGGTCCCCCCATCCAAACTCGCTGTCCGAATTGAGAATGGCCGAAAGTGACAATTCTAGATTCGAAAAAAATAGTTTCCCGAAATCTGTGCGAATAGCTAAGGACCGAGGGATATTTCCCACCAAAATATCTCACTACGTTAGATAATGTTAGATATCCTACGGATAAGAATGGGAATAATCCATTTGAGAATTATCCCTTTGATTTCTAAATTTTGGTTAAATTTAGAAAATTATCACCTTTTGATTTCTAAATTTTGATTTCTAAATTTCTAATACTGGATTTTTAACGTACTTCTACAGTACATTTTACATCAGCGATGATTTACGATTTATGAAATGATTAAAGTAGATTTTGAGAAATTCGCCTCAATAATTTTCGCTTTATTCTTTTTATCTTAAATAAAATTATTTTCCGTAGAATTAAATAAGGTCAGAAGTCAGGTTAATTGTATTAGCGTTTATAGTGCATACCGTCAGTTCTGCTGAATAAATCACACTCAACTGAAGGTTATTCCGAATAAACAAATTTTGTCAGGGAAGCAATAATAAATTTAATTTACAATTTTAAAGCACATACACTTCAGCCACTCAATATATACTGTATATATATTAGTGATGTAGGTCACATCCGCATCCGCATCCGCGGAACATCCGCACATTTTCTCGCATCCGCATCCGCGTCCGCACTTTGGACTGCGGATGTCGTGCGGATGTGGACCGTTGAGATAAAACGTTCATTAATAGCGGAATTATCAAATTCTACTATATTATATAACTAGTTCATTGTGCGCAAAGTGATGCAAGCGACAAGACGAGAGCTGTTCTTGTATGAAGTTACTCTCTTGCAACCTACTTAGATCCACGTTACAAAGCTAAGTTATTTTCACCTAGTACATTAGAACGAGTTAAATCATCACTTGGCAAAGCAGTTGAAGAGCTTCAATCTCTTGAATCTGTCGCTTCGCCACCCACCAAAAGAATAAAAGTTTCAGTGACAGAACCAACACCTTCAACAAGCAAATCTATCACAGAATCTGTCTCTCAGTTTCTTGAGTCAAGCAGCATGACGAGACCTACGCGATGTCAAAAGATGTAGTAAAAATGATCGAGAGCTATCACCAAGAAAAACGCCTGGCTGCATGTGACAATCCTATTAGTTGGTGGAAAAATACGCAGAATATCTATCCATACTTGAGTAAACTTACAAGGAAACTTTAGCCTGTCCTCCAACAAACGTACCAAGCGAGAGATTATTTAGCAGTGCTGGATTAATATATGATGAAAAGAAACAGACTGGCAGCAGAAAAGGCAGAAAAATTAATGTTCCTTACATAACCTTCCTATAATTAAGTTTGAAACATTAAACGATGAACATCTTAGTTTACTCTATTTTAATACTCATTTATAAATATGCCTAATAAACTTTAACTTAATATAAATAGTTATCAAGCTAATTAAAGATCTCTTTCTATAAGGGTGGAGGTTGGGGAAGAGGTCGGTGGGGTGCATTTGAGTTGGGTTCACGTCCCGCATCCTGGTACACAATTATGGTTTCTAATTGTGGCTGAAACTCAACAAAATATAACGAATTTATTTGCAGACGAATTCACTAATTGATTTCTATATTAGTTATATGCTTGATATTATTTTATATGTTCAGGGAAAAGTACAGCAATTATTGTACAATTAATCAATTATACTACATTATAGCTACAGCTCTCTCTATATAATACTTATTATATACGTTAACACAACAAATCTCGTATATCCTAAAAAATAACGAAAATGTAGACATCCGCATCCGCATCCGCGGATGTTGAAACAAACATCCTCATCCGCATCCGCGGATGTGAAAAAAATGACATCCGCTACATCACTAATATATATACAGTGGTGGGCACCGTTAACCAAAAAGTTACTTCGTTAACCGCTAATCCGTTAACCAAAAGTTACTTCGTTAACCGTTAATCCGTTAATTCGTTAAACATGTAACGGAAGTTACCGATAAACCGTTAACGTTAACTTTTATTATAAAAAAAATGAAAAACACAATATATATATAATTTAATTTTCCCTCTTCTTCGTTCTCCATTTTGTCCATGAGATGCATGTTGCCCTTCATGAAAATTAGCATATCAAAGTTTTCATCAGACAGGGATGATCTCTTGGCCCTCAGGATGTCCTTGCCCATAGAGAACAAACGCTCCACTGCAGCACTGGAGGGGATGGCTGTGTTGAACTTGATGAACAAGTCCACCAACACTTGCTCACCCAAGAGGCAGCATCTGTCAGCAAGTCCTTGGAGTTGGTCTCCAGCCAGGTCTTGACCAGTTCTGGGCCTTGCCCTTGAGTGACCTGTGGCTTCTGCTGCTCTCTTTTGTCTGGATGACAGCACTGAAGACGTCATCCTCCTCCTCCTCCTCCTCGTTGTTGCTGCCCACTTCGTTGGACTGCTGCTTCATGGCCTCCTCGACTGTACCCTCCATAAATAACTACCATATTTGGTAAGACACAAATTGTGGCGACGGAAACAAATATATCGCCTGATTTTGCACTGCGGAAATGGAAATTCGTTCATCACTATTAACAGTGGCGGATTAATTGCGCACCTGCTCAGCACTGAAAATAATAGAAACTTTTAAACGTTTATTTATGAATTTTTTGGGTTAACGGACTTGAGTTAACGGAAGTTAATGTAACGGAAGTTAATTAGTCCGATAATTATTTTCAAGTTAACTTAAAGTTAAATCGTTAACGAAAAAGTTAACTTCGTTAATTAACGATTAACGGATTAACGGTTTGTGCCCAGCTTTGTATATATATATATATATATATATGAGAGAGAGAGAGAGAGAGAGAGCGCTAATTGGTGAGTTCATAATTAGTAGTTTGGGGAATATCTGTAAAATATGACAACTTTGCCACAACAGTCGTCAAAAGCGTTCATTTTGGTTCAGATGTTCTGTGGGGTGATCGAAATTTTTTTATCCTAAAAGACAAAGGTTGTATGGTTAAGGTCAAGGTCAATCAAGGTTTCAAGGTAAATGCTGATAATGCCTCTATATCGGCTCCCCAAAGGTCTAGAAAGCTGGTTCTGGTATCAAAATGATCTTTGTAATAAAATAAAGGCACCTTCTAGGACACGTGCAACCCTTCAGGTCACCGGGTCATATTGTGAACCAAGTGACCACTGGGTTTGTTTTCTCTAAAAATAGCATAAACTATGCTGTGTGACCTATCATATCAAACGTCTCGAATAAGACAGGTAATTACGATACTTATGATGACCTGAACTGACCTTGACCTATGACCAAGTGATTATTTCACGTCAGCTTGCCTGATCTATTGACAGCCTATATCCTATATACTATTGAGCTAAAATGTGTCTGTGTGTCTGTCCGCTCTCTTCGGAACCGTGCACAGACTAAACGGCACATCGGAAAATTCTGCAACCACCACCAACTGATAACCCATGAGCTGCCGATGTGCTCTGCCAAGTTTCCCGGTCCTAGGTCACTCCGCGGCCGAGCACGAGCTATTTAATGTCTATTACAAGGTTAATAAAACTATAGAAAAGAACACAGCCATGAAAATCTTAAGCTTCACAAATCTTGATACTCAATCGGATGTGAAGCAATTGGGGGAGTAGGGGTGGGGGTAATGGCGTTTTTTACTTGTGTGTGGGGTAATGGGGAGTGGGGGTAGTGGGGGAGAGGGTGGGGGTAATAGGGGTAATGGCTTTTTTACTTTTCGCTTAGCCACTTCTTCCTAGGAGGGCCTCATATAATTTTAAATCTAGAACCAATAAAAAAATACATGAAAAAGTGAAAAAAAATTATTATCCATTCAATTTTAAACCGTATCAGACTATACAGCTAGCTGTGACATATACTGCTACATATACTGTGACATACTGCTACCTGCCCGGAAGGCGATAGCGAGTACCGCTTGTGTCATTCTAATTTCTTATACTCGTTTCCCCTTCTTTCCAGATTCTGAATTGAACTGTAATGAACCGCGGGCTTTATTTTCTTTGTCAGGGGACCCTCTTGAGACAGTCTTTTGTGCCCACTGAATCGTGTTTCAGGAGGAGCCGAGAAAGCCTATGCGACTGTAATCTCAAGAATAAAAGAATTCGAAAGCGTAGGGGCCCTGTCGGAAGGCACTTCATGTAATGCTAAGGAGCTAACCCTGGTGTATTGCGTGGCCAACGAGGCCAGATGGCACAAAAAGTCTATGATAAAACCTCCGCGCGGGCCTTCCAGAAGACTCAAGCCAAATTTCGCCAAACATCAACGCCCCAAGATGTCCCCAAACCATCACCATCCCAAGTTGTCACGCCCATCGTCACTGCGCCTAGGTCCTCCGGGAGGTGAGTGACCAATCCAACATAAAGTATAATTTGTGGGACATCAGTCGAAAGACTCCATCGCGTATCGACAACATCTGTAGATGTCAACGTAGGATGGGCATTCAGGTCCTCCAAGACTTCGATATCATGACCAGGCTGCCTCCTGGAGGTGAGCTCATGGCAGCTGATGCTCTGTACCATTTCAATTGCCTGTCTGCCTTCAAGAGCAAGCAACGGGAAAGGAGCTCTACGGGAAAACGAGTTGGGAAGTTGGTGAAAGGAAAATATCCTTCAAGCTCAAAGAATTGAAGGTTGTCTGAGGCACTGAAACAACGGGGCTGTGAGAAAGCTTATGTCCATCACACTCGACTGAAAGAATCGATACTGGTCGTATTCCTGGGCTGAAAGAGGAGACTGATGGAAAGAATGTGATCTTCGCATTCACCGATACAATGAAAGCAATCATGAAATCGGTCAGTGCAGGGACTGAGGAAAGAGACTTTTGGATCCTACAAAGGCTGCGGGTATTCCTCAGCGGGAAATCGAGCAAGGCCCATCCTGGTCTTTCAATGGGGAGTTTAAGGACGGGTGCCAGGAAAAAATCAATCCCTTCAGCACTAAAATTCTTCACTGCAAGCCAAATCGAGCTAGCCGGTGTAACAGGCGTCAACCACTCGAGGTGGGCTAAACTCTACAGAACATCCGTACCAAAATTCAAGCTTTGACCACTGTTGCGGCAAATTTACAGATATTTCCCTGACTGCAGTAGGAGTACTTGACGGAATCTAGTCCAGCTTGGCCTGAATGCAAAATATGCAATTTACACACTAATAAGAAATGTACAGGCCCCGCCTCCGTAAGCGGAGACTTCTGTAAAATGAAACTTTTTCAAACGCCATTCCGTTATAATATACTCGTAGTATAGGCTTATACAGTGCTGCAGCATAGACTTTCATTGTAAGTGACAAATATATGCCCCATCCAGCAATAAAAGCGCATATGCATATATATATATATATATATATATATATATATATATATACGAGGGTCACTCAATGTATTTTGCCCCACATTTTTTTTTTATTTCCAAGTTTCCTTGAAAGTTCCAGAAATTTTGTACACAAGTAGTTACATCCTTTTTTACAAGTTTTTATTTTTCCACATAGTCTCCATCCTTTTCTACGGCTTTCCTCCACCTCGAAACAAGGGCCTTTATTCCTCGCTGGTAAAAGTCCGCTGGGTTCAGCTGGAGCCACCTCTTAACCTCCTCAACAACCTCATCGTCACAAACTTTCTTCCACGAATAGCATCCTTCATTGGCCCAAACAAATGGAAGTCTGAAGGTGCCAGATCCGGGCTGTATGGAGGGTAGGGTAACACAGTCAAGCGCATTTTTGTGATGGCCTCTCTTGTTTGCAAACTGTTGTGTGGTCTTGCGTTATCGTGCAAAAGGAGGACGTCTTCCAGTTTTCTCTCCCATGGAACTCGCTTTATACGTCTCTGTAGGATAGCAGTATATGCCTCTGAGTTGATTGTTTGTCCTTTCTTCATAATGTCCACCAGAATCACTCCTTTCATGTCCTAGAAGATGGTGGCCATAACCTTTCCTGCAGAGGAAGCCAGTTTGAACTTTTTCTTGCGTGAGGAGTCCGCGTGATGCCACTTCATGGATTGGCATTTTGTTTCAGGTTCAAAGTGGTGTACCAAAGTCTCATCCCGTCACAATTCGTGAAAGGAAGTCATCCCCTTCTGTCTCGTATCGAACCAACGACTCGCAAGCAATTTCTTCTCTTTGGGCTTTGTGACCTTCAGTCAGTTCGCGAGGAACAAGCCGTGAACACACTTTTGAGTATCCCAGTTGCTAAATTATCGTATTCATACTTCCTTCACTAATTTCTAGCTCCAGTGATAGCTCCTTGTACGTGACGCGCCGATTTCATCGAATGATGCTGTTAGCACGTTGCACAGTGTGAGATGTCACAGCCGATGCCTGGCGACCGCTGCGTTGCTCATCATCGAGGCTGGCTCTCCCTCTTTCCGATGATCTCACACGTTTAGATCAGCGTCCAACTGTGCTTCGATCAACAGCAGCATCTCCGTAAACGTTTTGTAGACATTTGTGAATATTTCCAACTGTTTCCTTCTCTGCGGTTAAGAACTCGATAACAGCTCTCTGTTTACGACGTACATCACTGTCAGACGCCATTTTCGAAACTGCGTTAACCATCGGTTTTATACAAGGGCGTTTAAAAGCGGTTTTATACAAGAAGGGGAGGTTCAAACTGGAAAAATCCGGTTATGTGAAGCGCAGAAACTTCAAACTTACGGCCCAAAAGACATTTCAGCCTATGGCCTATTATTTAGCTAAGGAAAAAGGGTGCGGGAAAAATATATTGAGTGCCCCTAGTGTGTGTGTGTGTGTGTGTGTGTGTGTGTGTGTGTGTGTGTGTATATATATATATATATATATATATATATATAAATTATATATACACACACACACTCGCAGTTGCAACTATCGCTATTGTAAAGAAAGTTTTCTCAGCTTCTGCTTCAATAAATATTTTAGCAGTTTTCTAATTTTGGAAATTTTGTTAAAGATTATTCTTGAGTAAAAAGTTATATCGTTTTTCTTACTTGTAATCCAACATTTCGTCCGTATACTTCGGATATTTTTAAGGAAATAGTATTTTTATCTTTAAAAAGGAAACGCCACGATAAAACAGCGAGGTTCAATTAATAGAATATATATATATATATATATATATAATATATATATATGGTTTTTGGCTAAAAATATAATAGTTACCCCTTTTTCTTTGATGTATTCAATCTGACGTGAAGGCAGCGAGTCTTTTGTTTATATTGAGGTTCTAAATGTAGCTGGGCTAGGCTGCTTTAAACCCTAGATCCTGTCCCAAAACTGGATCCTATCTGCTTTGCAGATAGCTGGTGAGGGAAGCTATATTTTTGGGACCTCTCTGCGAGTGACCCGTTGCCCACGTTGGGCTAGCATCATGAAAAAGAAAAAACTATAGTATTATCATTTACCATTACTTATTCGGACTATAGTGGATTTAATTTTCCTAGAAGAGTTCCTTGTTCTATGCACGGTCTGTGCGTATCATAAAAAAACCTCAGGGAACCATTCTGAGTTCATTCCCATATATATATATATATATATATATATATATATATATATACACACCTTGTAGCAGTTCCGTGCGTTGGTCACTCTTCACACGAAGGTTAAGCCGGTGGCCCCACCTCTAGGCCTGGGTTAGTGGAGGAGCGAGTTGCTCTCTTGCAATCTCCGTCACACATAGCGAGGCACACCCGGCTCAGTCCTAAGCCAGGTGTCTAGTCTTCTTTTGAAGAACTCTACGTTGATATCAGTAATGTTCCTAATCTCCTTCAGAAGCTGGTTAAATACTGTAGTCTTGTCCTCCTAACAGCCAAGTTATTTATCATAGTTTAGGGTGTCCCCTGTCTGACCTTTCATTTGGGAACACTACGCATTCTACCTTTTCTATTTTCCAATGTTGTTTGGGTGGTTACCGGGGTTGAGCTTGAGGTTAGGTACCAGTCTTTTCACGTGTAAATTCTGGTGTATCTCTCTCTTCTTCTTTCTAGTGAATATAGATTTAATTTACGAGGTCTTTAGTATTTGAGTTCTTGTAGCCATTAAACTTGGCTGTGAAATTTCTTTGAATTTCTTCGAATTTATTAATTTATTTTTATATATACTGTATATATGGAGGATGTCAAGACTGAGCAGTATTCAAGTTTTGGTATGATCAGTGTTTTCAGCAGGGGAATCATTATTGTCTTGTCCCTTCTTTTGAACGTTTTTAGTACCTGTCCCGCGACTCTTTTTGCTTCAAGTTTACCGCTATCTGATTTTTTGTCTCAAATTTCGCATCGTCGGCCAACCTGAATCTTTTGCTTTCTTGCTTCTCTGAATTTTCTGTCTATCTGCTGTCTGTTTTAGCTCCTCATTTATTCCATATCTCAAGAGTTAAAATTTCTCGGTATTAAATTACATGTTGTCTTCGAACCATTTGTATATTCTGTTCGTGTCCCTCTGTAGGGCCTCCACCTCTTCTACATCACTGATTTTTCTTCTGATTTTTGTATCGTCTACAAAGGATGATAATATATTGTTGTTAACTTCATTGCCCATGTCTGTTTGCATGCTAATGAATAGGAGTGGGGCCAATACTGTTCCTTGTAGTACTGAGTCGCGTACTTCCTATTCTGATGATGATATCCCTTCGATTTTTACGACCGGTTGTCGTTCCCTGAGGAAATTGTAGAGCCATATTCCCACATTGCCTGTTATTTCCATATGTTTCATTTTATGTGCTATTATACCATGATCACTTTTGTTGCACGCTTTAGAAAAATCCGTGTATATGACAACGTAGTTTTCATTGCTTTCAAGTGCGTCTATGATATTTATGAAAATAAAAACCCACTCTAATAGACAGAGTTTATTTCCACGACAGTTTCGACGCCCACTGGCATCCTCCTCGGGTGGCTACAGAAACACGAATGAACCAAAACAAGAGGGAAAAGCAGTCCAGGGACCGACCGTTAAGAAATTCGCACCTAGGTTAGATCCCATTCTCCCGACACCGGAAGGGCATTTTCATTAAGTACATTCGCGCAAATTTTTAAAACTATCTTCCTCTTCTAAACATACAGATTCTATTATATTTTTTACATAATTAATCTGTATGTTTAGAAGAGGAAGATAGTTTTAAAAATTTGCGCGAATGTACTTAATGAAAATGCCCTTCCGGTGTCGGGAGAATGGGATCTAACCTAGGTGCGAATTTCTTAACGGTCGGTCCCTGGACTGCTTTTCCCTCTTGTTTTGGTTCATTCGTGTTTCTGTATCCACCCGAGGAGGATGCCAGTGGGCGTCGAAACTGTCGTGGAAATAAACTCTGTCTATTAGAGTGGGTTTTTATTTTCATATTTTGACCTTCACGTAGAAAAAAGTGAAGTTTTTTTTGCGTCTATGATATTGTTATAGTGCTCTATTAGTTGTGATAGGCACGACCTTCCTGATCGGAATCCGTGCTGATTCTCACTGAATCTTTCCAGTCTCCAAGAAGTCATACATTTTCTCTCCAACTATTCTTTCAAATATTTTGGTAAGATGGGCCGTCAGTGACACTGGTCGATAGTTCTTTGCTTGAGATCTATCCCCTCGTTTATATATAGAGACAATGTTTGCTCTTTTCAGTGTGCTCTGTATTTCTCCCGTGTCGAGGGGATCTCCATATCCAGTATAGGGGTGTAGCTATTTCATTTTACAGTTCTTAATCAATAAGGCGTTCCATTTGTCCAGAGCTGCAGCTTAATGTGATTTCATTTGTCTTATAGCTCGCGCCATATCTTCTGGGGTAAAATAAGAATGTGTTATACACTCTCCTTGTAATTTCCCTTCAAAGAATACATGTCCCTTCAAAGAATACATGTCCCTTCAAAGAATACATGTCCCTTCAAAGAATACATGTCCCTTCAAAGAATACATGTCAGGTACCACTTCGTCACTTTATATATATAATTTTTTTGTATAACAATTTTTTGCATTATTTTTGCCTATTTTAGTACAATGTATTTTATTAATTTAAAAATATTATGATGGTAGAAGAACACTTTTGAAACGTTTGCAACTGAAGTGTAACAAACTTTGGTATTATTCCTTCTCTAAAGTATTTGAGCTACATTTTCCAAACGGAAGACCATTAACATCCATATAATGACAAGATGGCCTCCCAAACGTTGCAAGCTATATATACACACACACACACACACACACACACACACATATATATATATATATATATATATATATATATATATATATATATATATATATATATATATATATGAGAGAGAGAGAGAGTGAGATTGAGCTAAAACACCTTATTATAGGCCTATATTTTTATTGGAAGATTCGATAGGGTAACATACTTTTCAAGTGCGTATCGAATGGTATCACTGAAGACCACGAAAAGTCGCCCTTACGAAAGCGATTCTTGCCTACACAGGCCATCCTATAGACGTCGGGCTTCTAAGTACAATCTCCAAACTTGCAGACGATACGAAATTAGGAAGTAGTGTAGACACTGAGGAGGGCGTAAGAACGCTTCAGAATGATCTTGACAGGTTGGGCGAATGGTCTGCTACTTGGCAGTTGCCATTCAACTTGGACAAATGTAAGGTAATGCACATAGGTTATAAAAACTCGAAGACCGATTACTCTCTCTTGGGAAGGAACTTGACTGAGACCGATCTAGAGAAAGACTTAGGAGTCTATATCAGCAACGATCTGAAACCGTCGAAGCACTGTGCAGAAGTCGAAAAGAGGGCTTTAAAAATATTAGGTTATATTAAAAGACAGTTCCAGTTTCGGAACAAGGAGACTGTAATGTCTCTTTATAATTCACTAGTCAGACCTCAACTGGAATACTGTGCACAGTTTTAGTCTCCATCCCTCAGGAAGGACATAGAAAGGTTAGAAAGAGTACAAGCAAGGGCTACAAAATTTATCCCTTCAATGAGAATGCAAAGCTACCAACGAGATTGGAGTGCCTAAATCTGTTTACCTTGGAGACGAGGAGGTTGCGGGGTCAGCTTATTCAAGTCTTCAAAATGCTCAATGGAATAGACAGGGTAGATTACAGAAACTTATTCTCACTTAATGCCAATCCGACAAGAAATAATGGGTTTAAACTGGAACTAAAGACATTTAGTACCTCTGTCTGCGGGAATTTCTTTTCCTATAAAATAGTTAATATCTGGAACCAACTTCCCTCAGAGGTTGTTTCCAGCCAAAGTGTAAATGTGTTTAAAAATAGACTAGACAAAATACTGAATACTCTCATAGTTTAAGACTAAAACATATTACATAACATAACTCTGCAGGAGTTCGCTCGCACGGTGTCTCTGTGAGCATGCTAATTATAGAGCTTTTTATATATTCTCCACTTTCCTGTAAAATTTCCTTGGCTACTTTCCCAGGGTCAAGGTATTTTCTTCAACCTTTTTCCGTACCTGCCTCTGGCAGAGAGGGAGCGGAGGGTGGGGAGAGAGCCTTCTACTTTTCTATCCAGTTTTCTACTACTGCTAGGATAGTTGAAAGAAAAATAAACTTGTTTAATAACAGGAACCTCACAGAGTGGACCGGAAGGTCTTTGAGGCTTCCTCTTGTCTTTGTAACTCCTTGTAACTCCTTAATGAGTTGCAGACGTCCTTTTGATACCCCATTGCAAACACATCGAAATTAAATTCATCACAGTTTGCTGATGACGCCTCCAAGTCCCCATTACCAGCAGAAATCAGTCCCGAAGGAGGTTCTTCAGGTACCAGTATGAGATTACAACGAAAGCCGTTCTCTTCGCATTTTTTTGAGCTCTCTGATATTGCTCCTACTTTTGGATATTGCCAATAACTTTACTTTTGGAAAGTTCTGAATTTTATATACTTACGTTTATATTCACATTGTTATAGTTAAGTAATTTTGAATATTAGTGGTTTTTAGCGATTTAGAAGTTTTCATAGCGTGCCGGCTTAATTTAATTTCAGTTGTCAGCCAGTCAGCCAGACTCCGAATTTTATATACTTGCGTTTATATTATTAGGTCATCCCATAAGTAATGCGGCATTTTTTAATTTTTTTTTTTCCATTTTTATCATTATTTTACGGATAGAAATCAAACAACTCTTTGAAGTTATTTATATTTAAATAAATATTTATTTAAATATAAATAACTTGAAAGAGTTGTTTGATTTCTATCCGCAA
Source organism: Bathynomus jamesi (assembly GCA_023014485.1). Lineage (NCBI taxonomy): Eukaryota > Metazoa > Arthropoda > Malacostraca > Isopoda > Cirolanidae > Bathynomus > Bathynomus jamesi. The sequence goes on from JAJOZX010002517.1 coordinate 624,132, forward strand.
AATAATGATAAAAATGGAAAAAAAATTTTTTTAAAAATGCCGCATTACTTATGGGATGACCTAATATATAGTTAAGTACTTGAATATAAGTGGTTTTTAGTGATTTAGAAGTTTTCATCGCGTGCCGGCTTAATTTAACTTAAACTTGTGACAGTTATAAACTAATTTAACTTGTGTGATGCCGTCGCAGAAAGCGTCGTGTGTTTGGTGTGGGGTGAATCGGTGGTATACGGATTTTAGAGACTATGACGGCGGTCCTATGGCGATTACCGAGAGATCGTTTTTTTTTTTTTGTGAATTAAGGGAGGTAATAGTTGACATAACACGCAGTGTACGTGAGGTAACGGAAAGACTTGCAACGCTTGATGAGGGCGGGGGTAGGGCTACGGTTAACGAAAGCCGAACCAATACTGACGTTGAAGACGTTAGTAATTTGAAGGGTGAGGTGCGTAACCTAGTTTCTAGTTTAGGTAGCCTATCGGGAAGGTTGGATAGAGTTGAGGACGGGGTTAAGGTTGGTCCGAGATTAGTAGATGGGGAGGGATTTAGAGAAGTTAAGGGTGGAGCTAGGCCGCGTACGTTAGGTGATAGGAATCCCCCCCCCTATCGAGGTTTCGAACCCTTTCGTCCATTTGGAAAGGGACGTGAATGAGGGGGAAACTATTTTAATTGGGGACTCTTTAGTGCGCCAATTGGACACAGAGTTCGCTGAACGGCATCCAACCAAGAGGAGGAGGGTCTGTCTCCCAGGGACCAGGGTTGACAGAGTTAGAGACGAAGTGGATAGGATTGACGTTGCCTCCCGTCACTCGATGTTGGTGACGATGGTAGGGGGCAATGACTCGTATAGGCCTGATACGAGAGTGCCTGACCTTTTGGAGAGATATAGGGGGTTAATTAGGTCCCTAAAGGCGAGGTCAGATAGGTCTTTAGTTCTAGGTATTACCCCTAGGCACGGTTTGGGTCTCAGGATTACGTCTAAAAAAGATATTTTTAAATACTAAATTAGAAGAGATTTGTGCTGAGGAAAATGTACCCTTCGTAAAGCTGTGGTCAGATTTCAGTGATCCTAGCCTTTTTATAAAAGATGGGTGTGCATTTTAATGAAATAGGTAATGCTAGGCTAGGTAGGTTAATTGACGAAAACGTTCGAAAGCTGTATAGGTCGAAGCCTTCTTTAAACGTTGTGGGTCCGGGGAACGTGGGCCCGACGTGAAAAATAGTTTAAAACGCCGACCCGTGGTAAAAAATAACTTAAACGTCTTTTATTGTAACGCGCGTAGTATTAGAAATAAATTAAACGAATTTAAGGCGATAATTTATTTCGGCAACTACGAAATAGTTGCTATCACTGAAACGTGGTTAAATACCGTGATCCGGGACTTGTTGGGGGAACTTAAAATACCGGGTTTTAAACTCTTTACTAATGATAGGTTACGTAGGATTGGTGGCGGCGTTTTGCTGTACATTCGTAATTCCCTTAGGGCTATCGAGGTGAAGATAGATTTTCCGGCAGCAATTAGCGATATGCGTTGAAGTTAGGTCGCGTAGTCTTGGTTTCGATTTTGTTGTTGTTTATAAACCTCCCGTTCAACCCCTCGATTCCGATACTAGATTTTACACACTTCTTAGTAACTTTATCAATAATCGAGATAGTATAGTTGCAGTGGCGGCTCGTGACTAAAAATTCTAGGGGTGCTGTCTCTAAGAATGGGTTGAAATAATTACTGAAATAAAAGGATGAGCATTGAACAATGAATAAAAGTTTCAAAAGTTATTGAAAAAGTTATTCAGTGAGCTCATCCTTATATTGTTCTTGATTATTTCAATTGTAAATAAAAAATGTAGGGGTACTGCAGTTCCGCAGTGCCTACCGACGAGCTGCCACTGTATAGTTGTCGGAGACTTTAACTGCCCTAACGTCAATTACAAGACTTTTACTGGTAACGTTGAGGGTTTGAGATTGATTGAGTTCATGGAAGATAATTTTTTACGACAGATGGTTACCGAACCAACGCGCGGTGATAATATTTTAGACGTGGTGATGACGAACGGCGAAAACATAGTCGAAGGTTTAGAAATAGGCGAGAGTTAGGATGTAGTGATCATCAAATTCTTAGGTTTAAGTTATTGATAGAAAACACTAAGGATAGTAACGTAATCGAAGTTTCTGATTTTCGTAGGGCCAATTTTGATAGTTTTGCGGATAGAATGAGAGTAGTTGACTGGGGTGACTTATTTATGGGTAATGACGCAAATTTGCATTGGGAAGCGTTTAAAGATAGTTTCTTGAATATCGAAAGGGAGTTTATTCCTTGTAAGCCCAAGCGCGCTAGAAATCATGGTAGGCCTAAGTGGTGGACTAGGGAAATAGGCGAGTTCATAAACGAGCGTAACAGAGCGTATGGACTAAATAAGCGCAATGGCACGGTAGCTAACGCTAATAGATATATCAAGCTTCGACGTCAGGTTTAAAGATCAGTTAGGAATGCTAAGCGTAATTTAGAGATCCTTATAGCTGCGGATAGTAAACATAACCCAAAAAAGTTTTTCGATTACGTGAATAATCGTAAGCCGATAGAAGATAATATAGGCCCTCTCTAAAACGCTAATGGCGCTTTGGCTTCCGACGCTCAGGCGATGGCGGGTATTTTTAATAACTTTTTTGCGACAGTTTTTACCGTAGAAAACGTTGTCGTAGGCCCCTTAACGAAGATTTTTAATCAGTCACTGGAAACGGGGATTATTCCTGAAGACTTCAAATTAGCTAACGTCACGCCCATTTTCAAAAAAGGCGACCGCACAGTAGCTAGCAATTATAGGCCCATTAGCTTAACGTCAATTGTCGGTAAACTTTTGGAATCCGTAGTTAGCGATCGTATCATCGATCACTTAGAAACTCGCGATTTGATTAATAGTGGTCAGTATGGGTTTCGACGCCATAGATCTTGTTTAACTAATTTGTTACAATTTTATAACGAAATAGTGCACGAATACGATAGGGATAGAGCGGCTGACGTTATTTATTTAGATTTTTAAAAAGCGTTCGATACAGTTCCGCATAGAAGACTAATTGCGAAGGTTAAAGCGCACGGTATACGCGGTCAGGTAGCTAACTGGTTAGAGGAATGGCTTCGTGCTTGGAGACAGAGGGTCGTTGTTAATGGTAGTGAATCGGGGCGGTTGGATGTAGGTAGCGGTGTCCCACAGGGTTCAGTGTTAGGCCCATTGCTATTCGTAATTTACATTAACGACATAGATGTAGGTTTGACTAGTAACGTGTCAAAATTCGCGGACGATACTAAAATAGGCGGTAAGGTTGTTAACGATGACGATAGAAATACGCTCCAAGACGATGTACTGTAAATAGGATTATGGAGTGGACGGATAAGTGGCAGAGATACAATTTAACGTAGACAAATGTAAAGTTTTGCATATAGGTTCTCGTAACAATAATTACACGTACACGATGGATGATAGTTAGTGAGCGTTGACGAAGCAGTAGATAGAGGCGTACGCATATCTAAGGATTCCAAAGTTAGGAACCAGTGCCTGGAGTCTTGCGCTAAAGCTAATAGGATGTTAGGCTTCATAGCGCGTAATTTCGAATTTAAATCGAAGAATATTATATTGCCCCTTTACAAGTCCCTAGTCAGGCTTCATTTAGAATATGCCGTTCAGTTTTGGTGCCCGTATTTGCGTAAGGATACTGATAGGTTAGAAAGGGTTCAGCGTCGTGCCACGAAACTAATTCCGTCATTGCGCAACAAGCCTCATGAAGGTAGGATTAAGGAGTTAGACTTGCATTCACTCGAAACTAGGAAATTAAGAGGGAGATTATTGAAGTTTTCAAAATCGTTAATAACATCGATAACGTGAATTTTGACAAACTGTTCACTTTCGATAATAACAATACTCGTAACAACGGATTTAAGTTGCGTGGCAGACGTTTCATTACTAATATCGCTAAAAACTTCTTTACGTTTAAAGTAATTGATAAGTGGAATAATCTTCCCGCGCCCGTCGTGAACTCTACCAGCGTTAATATGTTTAAGAACCGTTTAAATAGGCATTTTAAAAATATTAACGTTGTTTAATATAATAAGACAATCCCCCTTTTCCCTCTGAGCCGCCCCCTTTTCCCTCCGAGCTGCACCCTTTTCCCTCCGAGCCCCACCCTTTTCCCTCGTTAGAATTATTAACGTTGTTTAATATAATAAAACCATTAGCAACAGGAGCTCTGGAGGTGGTGATCGAGAATGAGTCTGTTGACGATAATGCCAGCTTGTGACATGCCAGCGTGTGATGCCAGCAAAAACTAACCCACTTTGTTATTCTTTTTTTTTTTTTTTCTCGCTCTCCTTATTTGCATGTCTGTAACTCTCTTCATTGCATGTGTGTAGTTTGCATGGTATGATAGTGTTTGAGTTAAGAATGTGTTGCATGGTTTGTAATGCGTTCTTATTTTACTTCTTTTCATCTTCCACCCCTTTCCAGCGGAGTGGGCTCCGTCCTCTACCTCCCTATGGAGTAGAGGACCGGTCTGCAACCGCTAGAGGTATGTGTTGCTTTGAGTTAAGAATGTGTTGCATGGTTTGTAATACGTTCTTATTTTACTTCTTTTCATCTTTCACCCCTTTCCGGCAGAGTGGGCTGCATCCTCTACCTCCCTATGGAGTGGAGGACTGGTTTGCAACAGCTGGAAGTATTCTCTTCGACTATTTTTCCGACTTGTCGGCAGTGGCCGGCGGATGGTGATGGTGTCTTTCTCTCTTTCTGAATGAATTTTAACCCACGAGTGATAGGTTTTGCTACTTACTTAACCCCTTATTCTCTTCTTTTAACCCCTTACTTTCTTTTTTCTCTCGGGCTAACCTTAGAGTGGATCTTAGGGTCTTTGTTAGCCTTAGCTTCTGGAGATCTGTCATTCTCATAAAACGCTTCCACGACATTGCAAAGCAGACTTCAACAAAGTGGAGGAAAAGGTTCACCATCAAAACTAACCCATGACCTCGCCTATTTCTCATCAGTTTAGTCTTCCTCCAGTAGTCTTGCATAGCACGCATTACTCTTAAGGGCCTACACACACTCTTCTCTATTTTGACTCAGTGGCAACTATATGCTGTAGATTCGCTTGCCTACAAGTACCGTTATAGAAATTCAACGCGCTTACACAGTTTTCTTTTCGTCTGCGCACAAAATTCATATTTTGTGATATTTATCGAGCTAGCAATTTTAACAAACAATTAAATATTATTGCGTGATTAAATGTAATTTAAGTGATCTATATTCCGTTTGTTTTATTTGACATTATATACTGACACTGACATTTAATTCTTACATATTAAGTCTTTTGTAACTAACTCTGATTTATAATCGACTGCGTTTTCTTGTTGTGTGTACCGTATTTTATTAATTATTGTGAAAATTTAAGATTATTAAATAAAGGTAAAAGCCGTGCAGTCTATCCTTTTTCCCTGTTGATTGATATTTTGAGTTATATGGTGAACGCCTCGCAAACTAATTAACTATTACACTAATTATCTCGTCAACCTGTCAAAATTATAAATTATCAATAGCCTATACAAATTAGGCTCTATAAACTTGCCTCAATTAAGGTGTCTCTACAAACTGGAACCTATAACCTTGGCTATATATATATATATATATATATATATATATACTAGGTGAGGTATCCGGCGTTGCCCGGTTAGGTCAACTGAATGCCAGGTTAGGTTGTCGTGATATTTTCTTTAGCTTATAGCGTTCAACATCCAGCCCGGCAACAACAAACAGACAAGCTGACCGACTCTGTGTTGACATTCTTCATCCCATAAGAGGTTCCCGTGCCAAATTTGGTAGCTCTAGGTCAAACTGTTTGCGCTTGCATAAAGGACAGACAGACAAACAAACAAACAGACAGACAGACAGACAGACAGGCGAAAATATATATAAGACTAGCTGAGGTATCCGGCGTTGCCCGGGATAAATTTTACATTAGATTCCCAGTTTAAATAAAATAAAGTTTAAGACAAAAGGCTGAATTTGATTAAAATGATTTATCTTATCCCGTGCCAAATTTGGTAGCTCTAGGTCAAACAGTTTGAAGTCGTCCTAAAAAATAATTATATGTGAAGCTCAAGATTTTCATGATGGTGTTCCCTTCTATAGTTTTATTGACCAAATAATCAAAATTTTCTCGGCTGCGTTCTTTTCTGTAGTTTAATCGCGGTACTGGGGCCTTCGGGCTCAGTAATTTTAATTATTTAATTTATTAACACCCAGGTGCACAACCTGGGGACCTAATCAATATGTGTGTGTGAAGTTTCATGTTTGTAACTGCTTCCATTTTGGAGTTATGGCTGGAACACACCACACACACACACACACACACACGTCCTTTTGAGGTACCCGGCGTTGCAAACAAACAGCCAAACAGACAGGCTGACCGACTCGTGTTGACATTCTTCATCCCATAAGAGGTTCCCGTGCCAAATTTGGTAGCTCTAGGTCAAACGGTTTGAAGTCGTCCTAAAAAATAATTATATGTGAAGTTCAAGATTTTCATGACTAATTATTTGGTCAATAAAACTATAGAAAAGAACACAGTCATGAAAATGTTAAGATTCAGAAATCTTGACACAATGTAAAGCTCAAAATTTTCACGGCTGCGTTCTTTTCTGTAGTTTAATCGCGGTGCTGGGGCCTTCGGGCCCAGTAATTTTAATTATTTAATTTATCAACATTCTTTATCCCATAAGAGGTTCCCGTGTCAAATTTGGTAGCTCTAGGTCACACGGTTTGCGCTTGCATAAAGGGCAGACAAACAAACAGACAGGCGAAAATATATAATATATATATATATGTGTGTGTGTGTACACGTATACAGAATATATATATATATATAACCTTGGTTAACTTTGTTTTTGCTTTCGCCCGAATTGTTCATTCTGACGAAGGTCAAGGAAGCAAAACCAAGCTTGCAAGCAAAGCAAAACCATATTGGAGAAAGCGCATGTAAATATAACGTAATTAGATATTACATTTTTCATTTAAAATTTTATTTTTTATTTTTATCCTTTGCGGGAAAATTGAAGCAAGGGGAAATCAGGAAACATTGCTTATTACCTTCCCTTTCCCCTCTCACATTTCCCTTTTACTTCCAGCTGCGGTGTGTATCAATTTAAATTTTGGCTGGAATTATTGCAAATCTTCGTAAAACCTTGTTTTAATATAAGAATTTATATATATATATATATGGTGTTTCATAACATGTGGGACGCACTTTCAGGATGTATTCAGGACCTGAAAACAATGAAAAAAGTTTATATAAACATATGCCCGAAATTGTTTTGTTTCCGATTTACAGCCCGTTTTGTGTTCCAGCAATTCTTTCCGCAAACTGTTTACAAACACTGCTTGCCGACAATGTTTATGAATATGTACGAGACTTATTTCATATATGGCCTTGCTGATTGTAATGTTTCGTACGCTCTATGACATGTTTCAATATCGTTGTGTGTAGAGCCATCAGTCAGTCAGAGGTGCATCGCGGTGTTTCACTGTTCGTATTCGTAACTTCTTACCGTGAATAAGTGCAGTCCAGTGAAAAAAAAAAACCTTAAAAGTTTGTGCTATTCAGTGATAGTGTGCATTTGAAATGAGAATGGAGGCTTATTCAAACAGAGAAATAGCAGACACGCATCTCATTATGGATTTGCCGAGTGTAATGCGGCCGCAGCAAGACGTCTGTATGCGGAAAGGTTTCCGAATCACTGTCTGCCAGATAAGAAAACCTTTCAGAGAATAGACGAGCGTCTTGGTGATACAGGATCATTCAACAAGCGAGTTTCAGTTGGTGGTAGACCAATCAGCGCCAGAACTGTTGAGTTGGAGGAGCGAGTCCTGAATCGCGTGGAGGAACATCCTAGTGTCAGCACCCGAAGGATAGCAGCAGCAGCAGAGGGTGTAAGATTCACAACTGTGTGGAGAATTTTACGGGAACAACAGTTTTACCCATATCACATTCAGAGAGTACAAAGCCTTACTGAAGCTGATTTCCCACCACGAGAGGCTTTTTGTACTTGGTTCCTTCAACAGTGTGGTCGCGATCCTCTTTTTCTATCCTCCGTGTTGTTTTCTGATGAGGCTGCTTTCACAAGAAGTGGCGTGATCAATTTTCACAATACTCATCACTAGGCCGAAGAGAGTCCGCATACCATCATCCAGTCAAGGCACCAACAATAATTTAGTATGAATGTATGGGCAGGACTTATTGCCGACAACTTAATCGGTCCTTTTGTTTTGCCTGGAAGATTAACAGGAGAATCCTATTCCAATTTTTTAAGGAATGATTTAAGCGATTTACTAGATGAAATTCCTCTTGGTGTCCGACGTCGTATGTGGTTTATGCATGACGGCGCTCCGCCTCATTTTAGTCGAGTAGCCAGAGACTATTTAGATGACCATTTCCCTGATAAATGGATAGGCCGTGGAGGACCCAGTGCGTGGCCTTCTCGCTCCCCGGACCCGAATCCACTCGATTTTTACCTGTGGGGTCATCCGAAATCCATCGTTTACGTGACACCATTGACAACGTTGAAATGCTTCGCCAACTGTAGAACAAGGATGCCAGAAAATCCGAGCAATACCTGGAATGTTTGAACGTGTCAGGCTGTCTATGACGAGGCGTGTATTCAAGCGCAAGGCAGTCATTTTGAGCACTTCCTTTAAAGGTAAGGCGGATACTTGCTGGAACACACAACGGGCTGTAACTAGGAAACAAAGCGATTTCGGGGGTATGTTTATATAAACTTTCTTCATTGTTTTCAGGTCCTGAATCCATCTTGAAGGTGCGTCCCACATGTTATGAAACACCCTGTGTATGTGTATATATATATTAGTGGTGCACCGATTAATCGGTATCGGCACCTGGCATGCCGATTAATCGGCCATGTCGATATTACGAAAATACTTGGCATGGCCGATTAATCGGCATGCCAGGTGCCGATACCGATTAATCATCGGTGCACCACTAATATATATATATATAATATATATACTAGTGTACCCGTGCCGTCAAGAATGACGGCAAAATATATATGAACCACGAAAATGGAGACTGCTGCAGAAATAAGAAGACGATTGGCAAGAGAACGACAACGTAGGAGAAGAGCAAGCTTATTAAGTCAGGAATGATACCTTGAACACTGTTAGTATAAAAAAGGATAGGATCATTATAAAATATATTTATTATTATTCCCGTCGCTTCGCTGACGGTTAGACAGGCTAAACTACAAAAAAGAACCCAGCCGTGAAAATTTTGAGCTTCACATTGTGTCAACATTTCTGAATCTGATATCTCCCAAAACCTCCTCACCATTCATACAACTTGGGGGCTAACCCACTCCCCCATTACCCCCACCCCTCCCCATTACCACACCCATCCCTCATTACCCCCCCCCCCCCCCTTCCCCCCTGCCTCACCCTTCCCCCCCACCCCAACCCTTCCCCCACCCCCACCCTTCCCCCCACCCCCACCCTTCCTCCCACCCCAACCCTTCCCCCCACCCTCACCCTTCCCCCATTGCTAAACTACAGAAAAGAACAGTCATGAAAATCTTGAGCTTCACATTGCCGCCCGTAATACAATAATTCATAGCTTCTAATTATTCCTATCTAATTCCTTCAGAGCGTGACACAATTCTGCAACAAACAGACAGACATATAAACAGACAGACATATAAACAAACAAACAAAACTTGGCTATTATTATAATGGGGATATATATATATATATATATATATGAGAGAGAGAGAGAGAGAGAGAGAGAGAGAGAGAGAGAGAGAGGATCAACAAAAGTAAATAAACAGCTTTATTATTTTTTATTTGATTATAAAAGTTACCGAATAATAAATTTATTGAATCAGTGAATGGAAAAGGGAAAAGAACATTATTTATCGACTTTTATAATCAAATGAAAATATTTTCCAAAAACAAAGTTCTCTATTTACTTTGTCAACTAATATATATATATATGTGAGGAGTGATAAAAAGTATCGATAATTTTATTGCTACGGACAAATAAATGGCAATAAGAAATAACCGTTTACATATGTGAGTCTTCCTGCCCTCTGGCGTCTGCAGTCTGAAGCAAAATCTGCTACCATGAGTCAGTAGTTGGTTGGAGCGCTTAAAAGGAGAGTATGTTTTTGCAGTACGTATAAATCTCTGAAATGGAGCAACGCGCGTTCGGAGACGAACGAAATGATTAAAACAGCTTTTGGAAATGATGCTCTCAGTGTAACTAACGTTTACAAATGACACAAAAAGTTTAAAAATGGAGAAACATTTGCTCGTACCAGAAATCGAATCTGTTGGACATTTTCATCCGTACGAGAAGTGGAAGGGCGGCCACTGCGTTCCTTGTCTTCAAGCGATGTGTGTGTGTGTGTGTGTGTGTGTGTGTGTGTGTGTGTGTGTGTCTCAACTCGGAACTAAGTCCTTCTGCAAAGATGCCAAATTGATATGGAAAACTTTCCCTAAACAGGACTGAACTAATCCAACACAACTTATACTTCAACCCAACCTACATGTAACGATTGAATGTGACCAAACTATGTTAATTGTGACCTAGCGGAGCTTTAACCCAAATATCCTTGTCTTTCTGACGTTAAGTATTTAGAAGTACAGGGTGGGCCGTAAGTTTCCATACATAGGAAAAATAAACATTTTTTTATGGACAACCATTTTTATTATATAATATGCTCTACATGGTTGCCATTGTTTTGAAAAACATTTCAATACGTGTTCCCCACTGTTGATGAACACGCATTAGCACAGTTGACGTTATGCTTGTAATGGCGTTGGTGATACGTTCCTTTAGATGATTTATGTCTCGTATCTTTTCCTGATACACCATGGCCTTCAAGTGCCCCCAAAGATAGAAATCAAGGGGGGTGAGATCTGGGGATCTGGGAGGCCACTCCACAGGACCACGCCGACCAATCCAAGCATCCGGAAACTGCTGCTGATCCAAATACCGACGCACGTGAAGACCATAATGAGGTGGAGCTCCATCTTGCTGGAAGTAAACTGGGAAGTTACCTTCCTCGTTTAGCAGGGATGGGAAAATCTCTTCTTGCAACATGTTAAGATACCTTTCGGCATTAAGATTTCCACTGACAAAAAAAATTGGTCCAATAATTCTGTCACCCCATATCCCGGCCCACACCATCACTTTACCGGCACCTTGCATCTTCGTCGGACTCAGCCAGTTAGGGTTAGCATTACTCCAATAACGTATGTTTTGCCGATTAACCTCTCCATTGACGTAAAAATTTGCTTCATCAGTAAACAAGATCTTACAACGCATATTCTTAGGGTATCTGAAACATAAAAACAAACGTTTAAATTTTCCTATGTATGGAAACTTACGGCCCACCCTGTAGAATGTATCAATAATAAGAGAGAGAGATATGGCACGTCACCGTAGATTTTAATTTCATTCGGAGCTACGTCGTGGCAACGGCGTAAAACCGCTTTCCGCTAGATCAGCGAAGTTAAGCGACGTTGGATCTGTTCGGCAGTTGGATGGGTGACCGTCATCCGCGTTTAGGTGATGCAGAGACCCTTAGATCGTAAAGCTACGGGTCTCCTCCGTCACACGGACCTTTGCCATTAGGAATGCGGTTATACAACCCCAAAAGGTTATTATTAGTATTTTCTTTAGGTTGAACCAAAGCCACCGGGAGATACCCTATATAACGTGATATAAGGCGGGGAAACGGTTACCCGTTTGGGGATATTTTTCAGGAAATTTGACAAATGACTGATTTAGCAATTTCTGATAAGGTAACTGGGACGATAGCCTGGAAATTAACGAGATGTAAATCCGTGCAAAACTCTGGGTGCAATTGTCAAATTGAAGTAGCTCTTCGCGATATTCGAAGAGGTCATAACTGAGATTCAAGAGAAGCGTTGGTGAACGTGATCAAAGAGGCTTTGCAAAGCATTACGATTGACAAAGCTGTTTGGTCGACTCCAGCGTTCCTTTCAAAATCGTGTTAAATTGATGTTAGAAGCACAAGGGAAGAATATTCACGGTTCTTGAGGTCTGTCAGGTTTTTTAAATGATCAAAATATTTTTCTCTGGTCTCCCTCCAAAAAGCATATGAAGAACTTTTATATATATATATATATATATATATATATATATATATATATACGTGTGTATATATGTATATATATATATATATATATATATACACATTTTAACTGCAAACAACACACAGTATAATTAATGTAAAGAACGACGCTTGTGTAGAAGAACGTTCCGCACAAGATGAGGAGGAAGAACGAACAAATGAAAAATGGTTACCACCCGGGAATCGAACCCGGGATCTTTCGATTGCCGGTCAGATATGCTATCCACTACACCATGGGCCTCGATTAAGCAAGTGTCGTAATTCTCCTACATACGAGCAGAAACCAATGCCCTGAGGGGGCACCTTCGCATGCCGTACCTATATATACATTTTAACTGCAAACAACACACAGTATAATTAATGTAAAGAACGACGCTTGTGTAGAAGAACGTTCCGCACAAGATGAGGAGGAAGAACGAACAAATGAAAAATGAGGTTACCACCCGGGAATCGAACCCGGGATCTTCCGATTGCAAATTTGTTCAAATGTACTTTTAATAAAATATATTTCCTGTTTTGGCTATAATGTACTTTTTTTCATGAAATATTTTTCCTGATTTGGCTATTTTTTGGCGTTTATGATATGTATGTGTACACTATTTTGGTCAATTTGTCACTTTTTTTCTTATTTCTGGCTAGTTTTTTTATTCTAATTGAATTCAGTTTGGTGGTGTTTGCGATAGAAATATGACGTGCCGTTCGTATGATTTCGACTTTGAGGACCTGATTCGCCATGTTGGCCTAGATGAAGACAAAGCATTGGATGTTTTTATCAATCACGGCGTTATTCTCTCATCCTTAACTTGCCCGAAATAACCAATATTAACCTGTTTGGTTAATTGAATGTCCGGTGAGGTTAATTGAATGCATGGTTAGGTTAATTGAATTCCCGGTTAGATCAACTGTACGCCCTTGATTGTCGTGATAGTTTCGTTAGTTTAAACGAAAATGACGAACAAATTTTTCTAGTCAATTTGGAGTTGTTTTGCACAAATGTGATATCCGTTTCCTGTGAAAATGTGTAGTTTTCGAGATATCTTCACCTAAAGATAGGTGAAGATATCTCGAAAACTACTCATTTGCACAGGAAACAGATATCACATTTGTGCAAAACAAATCAAAATTGACCAGAAAAATTTGTTCTCGTCAAAAAACCTGACTGGGAGTAATAACCAATTTTTACCAATCTATTACTGCAATGAGTTTAACACAAAACAAAAATGTTATGGAAAAAGAAAATTTGACATCAATGGAATTTTGTATGAAATGACAATTATTTGAGACACTGATTCGTTTTACTTTATGAATTTGTAAACACCAGAATTAACGGAGTCAATTTCAAAGAATTGTGAGAATATTCCTCGTTACAATTTCATTACTCATCTTATTAACAGTGGTACCCGTCCTTTCTGGACAAGATTGAATCCCTTTTTTTTAATATGATGGATAAATCACTATTCTTTTTTTAATACGTCGCAATATACTCCTATATTTATATACTTTACGAACGTTTGAAACGATAAAGCGCGTTACGTTTTCTTCGGTTTAAGTTATTTTAGGGGAGACAATCTTTTCGCTTTTATTTTTATTGAACCACACACGAATTTCTTTCAGCGTTTTCTTTGTTACGATTTAGGTCGGACTAATTTATTTCTTTATTTTCATTTATTCGACACGATCTTACTTCGAAATGTTTATCAGACCACGCTTCAAAATGCACTGAGGAGTTACCCATAGGCTGCTTTTACTGCCTTTGATTTTTTTTTTTTGAAAGAGGTTTTATATTTCTAATAGATACGTTAACCCAGTTTCTAACGAGCATGAATTTTATACTAAATTATTCCGAAGTTTTCAAGGGTTATTTTTTGATTCAACATTTTCTTTCTTTGACTGCGTTAATCTAATTTAGTATATAGCGGTGATGTAGGATTCGAGACCGGTCTCGAGAGACCCTTTTTTTTCTGGTATCGGTCTCGTTCTTAGTCTCAGGTGCTTAGGTCTCGGTCTCGGCCATGGTGGTCTCGATTACATCACTGTGATATTCCTCAAATGCAACGAACATTTATCTTGTTTTAAGTAGGCAGTTATTTGCTGAAAAATCACAAACTATGAATTTGTGAATACAGTAAATTATGAGTAAATTTTGCAATTGTCACTTGATAACCTCTTTAGAATCTTTATTTCTGAGTGTGAAATACAGAGCTGAGGAACTAGGCATTACACAATATTGAATACGTGCAAAAATTGCAAATGATCTCGGTTTCGCGGTCTCGAGACTTTTTTCTGGTCTCGGTCTCGGTCTCGGTCTCGCGGTCTCGAGACCTTTTTCCGGTCTCGGTCTCGGCCATAGTGGTCTCGACTACATCACTGGTTTATAGTACGATATTCGTTTTGGTCTACCCCGTCATACTCTGCCAGACGTAAAACTGTAACTATCCTATTTTAATTTTTCTAAATATACTTCATCCTATGATTTTCATAGTTTAAATAATAGCATCTTATTAGAAAGCTGTAATTTAACATTTTAACAATGCAACAGTAATGGAATTTCCATTTTTATAAATGTTTACAAGGCGTACCATCCTTTCTTTGTTTTGGGCCTGAAAACGAAAGCCGAAAATGGTGGTCTACTATTCTGTATATATAATTAATTTATTTTCTTCATCCAGTCTACATGGTGTGCCCGGTATTTTTTTGTAATTCTTATTTGAAATTATTCAGAATTTAACATACAAATTTCTTTCTCTACTTTACTGCTAGAATAAATGGGTATTTCGTACAAATTTTGTTTAAAAAAAGAATTTCACAAATATCTTTCGAAAGAAGGACATTTTATGGCTGAACGCGGCCATCTTTGCCTCGCGTTCAGTTTTGTTTCGTTTTAATGAGCAAATCCGCCTCCGGTTTAATTAACCTTATTACATTCCCCATTAAGGAGGAACGTGGTACCACCCACCAAAATCGTAGGGAGGATACTGTACTGCTCAATCTTGAATTTTGAGACGTATCTTAAAAGTTATATTTATGCTAATAACATTTCATTGACATTTATAACGAATCAAAATCTTAATTTTGGCCTTGCAAATTATCGTTAAATAATTTGAAATCTACCTGGACGGCAAATTGGATAGAACGCAAATTCGCAATCGGAAAAGTTGTCTAGTTATTCATCTGCGGCTAACATCACTTTTGAAAACACTATCATGAAAGTAATTATGAATTAGCTGGGTATTTGTAACCTTCTTGGGTATCACCCGAAAGAGCCCCGCGTACCATCGGTGGTACGCGTACCACAGGATGGAAATCGCTGGTCACTGCGGACTTCAGTTTGGAACCTAATTCCGAGAAGAAACTTTCCTGCTTTTGTTGCACGAAAAGATCAAGAACGTTCGAAAAAGAAGCCGAAGACTGACTTATGGAGCTACTTCGATGAGGTTGCTAAGCCTTCAACAACCAGATGTGCCTCCACCTATCAAAAGTAGCCAGCAAAATTGTCAGAGAGAATTAGACATATTCAAAGGGGCAACGAGTCAGTCACGACACGAACCCTCTTGACTGGTGGCGCCATAATGGCGAAAGATTCCCGAAACTATTACTACTTGCTCGCAAATATCTCACCACCCCACCAACGAGCATAAGAAGTGAACGACTGTTCAATTCTGCGAAAAATGTAATTACTAATAAATGTAATAGTTTCGCTCCTGATGCCGCTGAACGACTAATTTTTCTACACGATAATCTACTTACTTTAAATTTCAATTATAAGGTTTTGTTTTTGCGGTAACTATTATTACTGCCCGTTCGTTTCTCCTAAGGTTATTACTTATTAGTATCACTATACAAAGTCGGATTTGTTTCTAATTAGTCTTTGAAATAAAAAAAAAAAACATTTTAAATTCCATTTCGAAGTCACATTATTTACTTTAATAATTATCAACTATAAAACTCTATTCCTTAAAACGAAAAAGAAATTGAGAAAACTCCACTTTTTAATCGAAAACTTTTTATGGATGAGCAAAAAGAAAAAAAATCCATAAGGAATGTAGTAATACGTCAGTGTGCGATAAAAATTAATGTATTTTTATATACATGGTGAGTCAAAAGTCTGGAAACATAGGAACTATGCTTTTCAATGCAAATATATACGTATATTTGCATTGAAAAGCATAGTTCCTATGTTTCCAGACTTTTGACTCACCCTGTATAATCCTATATATAGTTACCCGTCTATACTCTTCTCTTCCTTTTCGGAGTCTCGTAATAATAAAGACCGATAAGTTGATTATCCATAAAAAGGAAAGCCGTCCAGTTATATAAATAGTAGCCATGTGGAAATGGAAGGGTGTAGACGCGTGTGTTCCCCTTTAAGAAATCCTGCGGCAGAGCTAAAAATAGAGTTGGAGACATTTTTTTTTTATTTACTCGAAAAATCTTCAAATATTTTTTTTGTTTCAGACAGTTTTTTGGTTCTTTTCTTTAGTAGTATTTTTTGGGTTACCTTTGTTTTCAGAATTTCTTTTGATTTATTAAGGGTTTTTTTTTTGTTATAAGAATTGTTTTTATATATTTTTTTTTATTTATTTGTACATTTAGGAACGAGTTATTGGATTTTTGCTTCTTTGCAACCTAGCAAAAATTTTCACGCATAACGAATTAGTTACATGAAACAAAGTTGTTCTTTACTTTGCGAGCATTTCTTTTACTTTAAAATTTACATAATTTACACGTATTAATTTCTTTACAGTAAATCATTTACTTGTTGTAAGATGCATGGAAAATTAAACTTAAAAAAGTTATAGATAAAATCCAATAATACTGAAGAGAGGTGTTTCTATTGATTTTATCTACTGGACAATTTCAAAACCTACACCAATTAATTTATATACAGTGTGCGTGTGTGTGTGTCCGCGCGCGCGCACGATAATGTTTGGCTGTTCAAACACCCTCGTAATATGACCCAGAGGTATTTTTTAATCGCCGAGCAGGAATTCAAACTGAAAGACCTTCAAAATAACATCCGAAGCTTTAACCACTATGCTTTATATACTTTTCACTGGGTTAGTAAGAGGTCACTTCCAAATACCCTTTATGATAAGCGTGGAAATTGAAAATTACAAATTATATAAAATGATACTCCTTCTGGATGTGAAACTCTACTATAAACTCGCAAAACGAAATATTTTATACTGAAGAAGAAATAATAATAATAATAATAATAATAATAAAATAAGCTCGGAATGGCTCCCATTTCCACCGCCGAAATAAATGGTAACGCTGCCACCAACCCCATAATAAATAATAACGCTCCTACTAACCTGATGATGCTGCCACCACCCGCCACCCTTCCCATGCAACCTGCAACCCATCCTCGTTCCACGCCTATTATGAGCACTCCTTCATATACCATTTTTAATACTTAAACGGAATGAATGCAAGCTGCAGCTTTTAAGGGCTGCGTCGCGCGTCTGTGGATGAACACATTTAGAACATGTTTGGGAGTCGAGGGAAAGGCAACCCCCTCAAACTAAAGTCTAAATTGACGGCTTTTCTAAATGAACGACTCTCTCCAGAGGAAACGCCGATAATCAAGTTAAAATATTCAGGACCTCATACGGTGAAGGTGGTTCGGTAAGTGTTATTTAAGACAGGCGTCTCCTCTTTATGTAGACGTCACTTAGCTTTACATTGAATTCCTCACACAAAAGAGGAAAATCACAAAACGAATTACGTATACGTGTGTATTTTCGTACACACACATCCATACATGAACTAGACATTGGAAAATGCAGTAAAATATAAATGCATATCAATCAGTTCAAATATAAAACGTTAAAATTTGCTCCGATGGAAATGCCTGATAAAGAAGGGCAGATATGAAAATACATTTCGAAAATGTACACACACACACACATCACGAAACAAGTTATATATCAGATTACATAAACAAACATGCTGAAAATAACACACATTTTACATATATATATATATAGTATATATATATATACACACACACCGGTGGGCCAAAAAAAACTATTACCCAACTTTTGAAAAAATATTGGGGCTCACCCTGTACATTGATCCTACTGCTAAGGCCGTATGTTGTACCCATACTTTTACTCTTTCAAACGCTGGCTTTGAATTAGATTCAGCGCTCCAGGAGTAGAGGTACAGGCTCACAACTGGAGGGATGTATCAGAATATGGTGCTCATTTGAAAGGCGGTCAAAGTCAGCAACTGATACTTTCAGATGACACTCAGTTTCTCCATAAATAATTAATTTTCCTAATTTTTACACAAAATAATTAATTTATTTCCTTTTTCATTTCAGACCATCATTCTGCTATAATTGGTGAACAAGTTATAATGAAATACTCTTTGGAAGATGAAGCATTGATATTGAACCTGCGTAAGGAGAAACACTGGGGTGCAAAACGAATGAAGAAAGTCTCCAAATAAACGATGGATGATACCTGGACTTCAATATCTCAAAGAAAATCGATATCACAGGGTCGACCAATGAAAAGGCAGTGGAAGGCCAAAAACATTACGTACTGAGGAAAATATTGACACGGTTTTATCCATGATATGCAGTCAAGAAGAACGGCCCAACACCCAAAGTCCGTTGGAGAAATTTCAAAACTACTGGTATTTCTCGTTCTAGTGTTCGTCGTATAGTAAAAGATGATCTGGGTCTTAAATGTTTTAAAAGAGTCGAAGTTCATAAGCTCTTTGCATCAAATAAGCAAGCAAGAGTTGAAAAATGTCGTGCTCTGTTAGATCAATTCCCAGAGAGAGAAATGTCGAAAATATGGTTCAGCGACGAGAAGACTTTTACGGTTACGTCAACAATAAACACACAGAATGACCGAGTTTATGGAAGACAGGACAAAAAATCTATCAGTCTAGATCGACTTTGCAGGGAACGTCCGCATTTTCCTCAAAAAGTCATGGTTTCCATCTTTATTTCAAAGTTAGGGAAGTCAGAGATTGTTTTCGTTGATCAAAATGCCAAAATCACTGCTGCTTATTACCAAGAAAAAATCCTTGATGCGATACTGCCGTCGATAAGGGCGAAGTCAAGGTTTTCAGTGTGCATTGCTAATGGAGAAGGGCACATTGCGCATAATCTTGAACTCAATTAGGTAACTGGATAGAAACAGAAAGGTTTTTCTACCCGTGTCTGTATAACAGCGAATTATAAAATAAGGGTTACAGTTAGCGAAGATCCAACTTCACCATGAGATAGACTATGAAATTCTTTACAAGATACATATATTGATTGTACAAATAACATTTGATAAAGGTAAAATTATATTGTTCAAAATCAGGGTAATAGTTTTTTGGCCCACCCTGTATATACATAATAATAATAATAAAAATAATATCACGTGTATAATATAAGTAATTAGAGGAAGTTTAAATATTCACCCACCAGCGAGAGGTGAGGGTTAAATTAAATACAGTCAAACTACCAAATGGATACACATAATATACAAAGAGATATTTTGTAACAGTTATTTTAAAAGAACAAAAGCAGTCACATAACCGTCAAAATAAACGAAAATAAAGTCCATTTTATTTGTCAGTTTAAAAGCCTCTTGTTCTTCAAGTGGCACTAGTGCCTGACACTGATGTAAATGAATTTCTCGATCAAGTGACCGTCAGTGGAGTCGAAAGTTTCGTCCTTTACGGTCAGCTGAATCAGGGTCACAACGGCGCGCGCGCGCGCACACACGCACACACACACACACACACACGTTTGGCTTCCCTACAGAACCGCGACATTTTCACACCTTCTCATATTCCGTTCTGTATCGCGACACTCGCCCAGTTTTAAAAACCAAATAACCACCCAAAACCTAATTTAACCGTACTGAACTTTACGTAACCTAACTTTAATTACATTCCTTTTTTTCGTAATAAGAGATAGCATTTATAAAGCTAATTTACCGCGACACCGCAAATGTTGGGATACGCACGTTTGTGTTGCGACGCGCTGTGTGTGTATCCTCAAGATCGTCGCGATTCCATAGGTAAGACACACACACACACACACACACACACACACACACTCTGTGTCCCTCTCCTCCTTTCTCACTCGCTCGCTTACTCACCTTAAAAGATCTTAGGGATTAGATCCTCCTCGAACAGTGTGTTGAACAATAACACTATGTAACACTTGATTCTGTTTATACAGAATTGTTTTATGTTTTTATATGCATTTGTGGGCGCTGAGTCCAAATCTGGCCTTGGTTTGTGTGTATCATCAATGGTTTCAGAGATAATCCATTTTTCATGTTTTACCAGTATAATGTTATTATGGGCGCAGCAATATCAGAATAATCAGGAATTGTTGAGAACAATCCGGAAGTTCGTTGACAGTTTCTTGCTCTAGAAATTGCCCGAAACTTCCACTGTGCTATATAAAGAAGAGCGCAGAGTCTGAGAAGTCAGTAAGTGTGAGCACACAAAGAAAGCAGGTTGTTTGTCTGATGGTTACCAGCACTGAGGTACTGTGTTTCTGTGCTGACGATTTGAGTGTTATCGATACTTTTTTTATTGCTAACATTATTTCAGTGTTGTGAATACATCTTTTTTCTGGAATCTGTAATCTGTTGCAGATTTAATAACTACATTAGTAATTAATGTAGTACAGTTTGGTAAGGAGATTGGCAACTAGAGCTTGTAAACACTCGCCGGATATATTCTGCTACGTTTGTGGGTATTACATAGGCCCCAAGCAAGTATCGCACAAGATTGTGAAAGGCACCAAGTTCTGGATCGCGTATCGGCTCTATTTTGGTATGCCTATGGGTGACCAAGATAAGCCCTGGGCACCCCATGTGATCTGTGGAAGCTGCTGCTCCACACTTGAAGGGTGGCTGCGGGGAGTACGCAAGGCAATGCCCTTTGCGGTACCCAGAATATGGAGAGAACCAAAGAGCCACCACGACGATTGCTACTACTGCATGGTAGATGTTTCTAAGTACAGGAAAGTTAAAGGAAGGCAGACTCTTCAGTATCCAAGCATAGCGTCGTCCATAGCTCCTGTACCACATGGCAAAGGTCTTCCAATACCACGTCCACCAGAACAGGTATCTATACATTACTTTATCTTCTGTATTTACAGACTGTGGGTCATTATGTGTCGATTTTTCTTAGTGCTGATGCTCTTCTACATATATAGCTATGCCTATATTTTGTTTCTTTGCTTTGCAGGTTGAAAATGAGGATGCAGCTAGCTTATCTGAGATGTCGGCTGGTGAGGACAATCATGATGAAGAATATACACTAACTTTCAGTACAAACCCTCACTTTCCAAATCAGAGGGAATTGGACGACTTAATTAGAGATTTGGGTCTGACGAAATCAGAGTCTGAGCTTCTGATCTCCAGACTCAAAGAGTGGAATTTGCTTGGAGAAGACTGCAAGAGTACTGTATACCGAAAGCGGCATGAAGAGTTTGCAAGGTTCTACGATGTCAATGGCTCTCTCTGTTATTGCAGCGAGGTTAATGGTCTATTCACAGCTATTGGGTTAACACATATACCCTCAGAGTGGCGCCTGTTTATTGACAGTTCAACTCGGAGTTTAAAAGCTGTTCTACTCCACAATGGGAACAAATATCCATCTATACCAGTTGCACATTCTGTTCAAATGAAAGAGGACTATGAAAATGTCAAACAACTGCTCACTCAAATCAGGTATGAACAATATAACTGGGACGTGTGTGGTGATTTCAAAATGATTGGTTTCCTGTTAGGTTTACAAGGAGGGTTTACTAAATACTCATTTCTTTGCCTGTGGGATAGCAGGGCTTCAACTGAGCACTATAAAACAGTTCAGTGGCCTCCACGTGAAGGACTGCAACCAAGAAAGTACAATGTACTCAGGGAACCTCTTGTGAAGCCTGACATAGTTCTGCTACCACCTCTGGGTCTAATTAAGCAGTTTGTAACTGCGTTAGATTTTGGAGGGGAAGTTTTCCAACAGATTCGGGTCATGTTCCCTAAACTCTCTGAGGCCAAAGTCAAGGCTGGCATCTTTGTAGGACCAGAAGTCAAGGCGCTGTTGAATTCAAAGAACCTTGAAGCCAAGATGATTCCGATCGAAAAAGAGACTTGGTGTGCTTTCCGTGATGTGGTTCGTGGGTTTTTAGGCAACCATAAAGCACCAAACTATAAGGAGTTAATGTCAAACTTCATTAAGTGCTATGGCAAAATGGGGTGCCATATGTCTTTAAAATTACACCATCTGCATTCACATCTAGACTTTTTTCGTGATAACCTGGGCGATGTGAGTGAAGAACATGGCGAAAGATTCCATCAAGATATTCAAACGATGGAGAAAAGGCACCAGGGCCATTGGGATGCTTCCATGGGAGACTACGTATGGTCGCTGATCAGAAAGGATACGAATGTTCATACGCGGAAGTCGCGTTCTTCAGTGCATTTTTAAGGAACGCACACTGCATAACGAGGCTTGTTATTCTCTTATCGGTTCTCCTCATGATATATATTATATCCTTTGCACCATTTTTGGTTTGTCAAAAAATTTTGGCTCAATGAACATTAATTTCCAATAGTGTTTTTATTTTCAGAAAATATTTATGTTAGCTTTCTATATATACTTTGCCATATGAAATGTGATTATCATCAACCGTTTCAAAAATATAGGTTGAGCAAAACCAATATCATTTTTGGAATCAGCGCCCCGAAATCATTAAGAAACGACAGAAAAATCACAATAAACAGAAAATTTTTCAAATTTTGTTACCCAGTGTAATCGTCATCATCATCATCATCATCCTCCTATAATTCACCGCATGTCCGTCTCTTCTTTTTCAGGTGCAAACGGCTGGATCGATTTCATAAAACTTGGTGACAACACCCTCTGGGATCCCTGGAATGTTTTTAGCAACTTTTTTTTCAGAACGGGCTTCTCAAAAAAAAAAAAATTATCCCAAGAAAATTCATGTGCTAAAACACGAAGCACTTAAATTTCAAGATGTGAAACTCGAAATTTTGATGGTTGCTTTCTTTCGTGAATTTGTTGATCTGCTGACTTTTCTGGCGATTAGAAAACTATAAAATTTTATAGAAGCGTCGACTGGTGGCTTTTTCTATCATTAAAGTCTACGAGTAAACCAAGTCCCAACACGCTTCTACAGAGTTTCATACATTTTCGTGGAATGAAGAAAATAAAGTTGGTGAAAAAATTTAGCAAAGAATGTAGCCATCAAAATTTTTAGCTACGCATCGGACGTCATGATTGGTAAAAAAAATGTGACAAGTTGTATTTGAAATTTAAATACTTCGTGAGCTCCAAGTAAAATCTGTGAAGCTGCATTTAAAATTTAAGTGATTCGTGAGCTAATTGTAAATGTTAAACTCTAACTCGCTTAAAATTTTCTTAAAATAATTTTCATTACATTTTGTTGTTGTTGTTGTTGTTGTTGTTGTTGTTTAGCCGATCAGCCCACCCTGATCGAGCAAGCCGGCGCACAGTGCCACAAATGGGTTAAAAAACGGCCAAAATTATTTTTTTCAATTGTACTTAGTTTTATGTAGTTGAAATGTTTAATTATGATTTATTTTAATAAAAAATTATGTTAGTACCTTTTGTATATATGTAATGGTGACATATTGAGTGATTTTCTATAAATAATAATAATAATAATAATCCAAATCAATAGGTTATGACCTACTGTAGTTTCTTAAGTTTCTCAAATTACTAAAAATATACTAAACAGATAATTGTTAATTAGGCCTATGTTTTGCAGATTTTGTCAAATGACATACTAAAATAAGTATGGTTTCATTTTAATCACTATACACATGTATTGTTTAAAACATTATTTGATAACCTGCCACTATATCAGAAGGGGTAAATAAAAAACATCATAATACCTCTTAAAGTTTATGAAATTAATTCCCCCAAAATAAGTGTGACAACTGATATGAAAAAAAATGTAAATAGTGTAAACAAAATTACAAAAACTTCATATTTAGAACATATCTTCCTCATCAGAACTAATATTTAAATTCTCTAATATTTCACTCTCTTTTAAAAGTGAACGTGCCTCTTCTGACATCTCTCTCAATTTGGGGTTTCTATTCTTTTTTCGAACTGTACTAATGACTGGATCGCTTGATACTAAAAGATAATGAATTTGATCTTGCATAGTATTCAGTCGAGATGTTTTTCTGGAATGATGGAGACGAACATTTCTTATTACTTTATGTAGACATTCTTGGCATTCTTCTGAATAAGAACCAATTGGATATAGATGATTTTTCATCACCAAACCTCCATGTAGAAGTACTTTGTGTACTGAAGCAGGAATTTTATACCATGGATATAAATTTACAATAGTCGTAGCAGCTTTTCGACAATAAGATTCAAATTTTGCAATGTCAACTTGGTTTTGACAACTGAGAACCTGCAAGATACAATAGAGCATATCAATTACTTTCTTGTTCACACCATGTTCTAACACGCAAAGTCGCAAATAGTCGCGAAAACGTTTTGTTTCTTTGATTTACTTAAAAGTTGCATTAATGTTTAACACAAAAATTACATTCCCCAAAATCCCCCATTTTTTGTTTTGCTAATTTTACACATTTTCTAGATAACAATTTAATCTGTAATCTATGATATTGCCATAGTTTTTTTAATTAATGCTATCTTTTTAGTTTTCAATAAAAAAATATGCATGAAAATGTTCTAAACTGTTTATTCTTTCAATAGAACTAAGCAGAACATGAAACTACAGACAATTTTTTGTGATATAGTAACTTCAAGTGAGTTGTTAGAACAAACATATTTTGTCCCCTCCAAGATATTTTAAGACAATGTATATTATTTCGTAGATTTTTCTTGCCTTAATGTAAGAGAATAAAATTTCAAATACTTAAATCAGTAAGTAGAAGTGTTTTATTTTGACGTGGAAATGGTTTAATAGAATTTACTTAAATTTGTTATTTTTGGTTTTTGACCGTTTTTTAACCCATTTGTGGCACTGTGCGGCGGCACGCAAGTAACCGATCGCCCTCTCCGGAGTGGACCAGAGGTTCAGCGCACTAGTGATGTTGTCTTGTGTTCGTTGTTGTGCTAGAGCGGCACAGTCCGTCATAATGTGTTCAATTGTTTGTGGTGTCCCCTGGCACAGGTGGCAGGTGGTGTCCCCTGGCACAGGTGGCAGGTGTCGTCTATGGAGTTGTCTAGTCTGTGTTTATATGTCCGTAAGTTGGGGTGATGTCCACATCGGAATCGTGCTAAGTTAACTCGATCCGATCTGCTCAGGCTGATCTCTGACCTGTTAATGGGTGGCGGCTTCGCACCTAGGACCGCATTCGGACCGAGTCGTGTCAGTGCTTTGTGGGTTAGGTGTGTGTGTATGTGTTTTCTGTACTGTGTGATGTCTGTGGGGCGTGGTATGGAATGGAGTATTTCGTTATAATGTCTCTCTGGTGTTACCTTAATGGTGCGAGGTGTTGGTGCATGATTGTACATGTAGTGGCAAGGGTGTTGTGGTTAGTTGTCGCTGCTGCCATGAATTGTGTTCCCCTCATGTATAAAATGTTCCCTAACTTTCAGTATTTTTGTTTCTGTGTGCAGGTGTTCTATTGGTGTTGTTTGAGTGCATCCTGTAATGATACGAAGTGCGTTGTTTTGTATTGTCTGTAAGGTGTTTATGTGTGTGTTTGAGATAATGGGTGCCCAGCATGGGCTAGCATAGTCCATAACTGAGCGAATATATTGTTTGTATATGAGTGATGTTGTTTCCTGCTGGTGTCCAAAGTTTGTGCCTGTTAGTACCCTAAGCGTGTTAAGTCTTGACGTACATTTGTTTTTAATGTCCTGAATGTGGTTTGCAAAAGATAATGATGTGTTGTATGTGACCCCAAGTATTTTGGTCCTGTGAGTGTGTGGAATGTTGATGTTGTTTAGTGTAAGCTGAGAATTACCTGGTGTTCTTTTGTGTTGCTTGTAAGCAAGGTGATGGTTGATTTTGTGGGCGCTACTTTGAGTCTATTGTGTGTGAGCCAGTCTTGTATACTGTTTATGTATGTTTGTAGGTTATTTGTAGCGGTGTCGATGTTGTTGTGGGTGGATGTTAGAGTGATGTCATCTGCATATGATTATAAGGTAAGCTTGTTATCTATGGGTGTTGGAATGTCATGCATGTATAAGTTGAAGTGTGTTGGTGAGAGAACAGAGCCTTGAGGGACCCCGTTCGGAAAAAGCTTGTTTTTGGATGACTTGCCATTAAATGTGACATGTGAGTATCTTCCTGAAAGATAGTTGCTCAGCCACCTTTTGGTGTTATTGTGCATGTTGTGTTGAGTATTTTGTTTATGAGAGGGAATCGTGGGATAGCATCAAATGCTTTATTAATGTCTATTGTTGTTAATAGTGTACGTTGAGCTGGTCGTCTGGAGTTGATGCCATCCATGATGTGCTGCGTGAGGTTAGTGAGTAATGTCGTGGTTGAGTGGTGAGCTCTGAATCCATGTTGAGTAGGCGATAGTGGAATGTGTGGGTTGGTGATTTGTAAGATTAGTCTTTCTGTTACTTTGGAAGGTGTGCATAGTAAAGTAATGGGTCTATAGGAAGCTGGTTCTGTTGGATTTTGTTTGGTTTGAGTAGTGTAATAATTTTACCTTGTTTCCATATATCAGGAATAATACAGTGTTGGTATGAATATGTGCTGATATTTGCGAGAGCTAGTATTCCTTGTGGGCCCAAGTGTTTAAGGTGTATGTTAGATATGTTGTCTGGTCCAGTAGCCTTCGAATTTTTAATGTTTTTGATGATCTTGGTGGTCTGGTCTGTATTGAAGGGTGTAATGGTCGTGTCGAGTCTGTAGGTTTTCTTGTGTCTGGCTGTTTGTCTGTCTGCTTGTTTCTGGTTTTATTACTCGACTATTGTGTCAAAAACAAAAAATTGAGAATGTTCCGAAAACTTAATTCAGACGAAGAATCTTAAGGATTGAACATGGCAAAGAAAAGGAAGCCATCACCAGGAAGAACTACATTAAATGTGTAGTGCCCGAAGGGTAATAACAGCCTTCCGCAGGAACTAACAAAAATATTCCGCTCGTAGGGTGGGTATTTTTTGGCTAGTTTTAAAATAATTTCATAGTAAGCAAAATGACCAACCATCGTTTTGCGCATGTTCGACTTTTTACATAACGCATACGGGGGAACTGAAGTAAGGATTTTGGACAGCTTTAGTTAGTCGAAAGGTTCACTCTTTCTGTGTTCAATTACATTAAAGTAATCTAAGGCAATCAACCACAACCCTTCCACATCATCATGTATCCTCCAAATAAACAGACACCGAGTTTCAGAGCGGGCATGGCTCTTATATCTAAGATTTAATTGAACTTCATTTACATCATATGTTCGCGTCGCACTCACCAATAAAATCAATATTAATAAGCATTTAGTTTAAAGAAGGGAAATTAACGAGGTACATACACAAACCATTTTATATATTATGAAAATGACCGCGAAGGAAAAAGGAAACGCACAATGGTGCTCAAGCGCTTTCATCTAATGACATCCTCAGGAACAATGCGGATGTCATTAAACGAAAGCGCTTGAGCACCATTCTGTGTTTCCTTTTTCGTTCGTAGTTATTTTCATCATAAATATTATTCACGTGTTACATTCGTGAAATAATTTATATAGGCTATATATAGTACAGGGTG
Source organism: Bathynomus jamesi (assembly GCA_023014485.1). Taxonomy (NCBI): domain Eukaryota; kingdom Metazoa; phylum Arthropoda; class Malacostraca; order Isopoda; family Cirolanidae; genus Bathynomus; species Bathynomus jamesi. Next base: position 652,056 of record JAJOZX010002517.1, read on the forward strand.
GGCCGTAAGTTTCCATACATAGGAAAAATAAACATTTTTTTATGGACAACCATTTTTATTTATATAATATGCTCTACATGGTTGCCATTGTTTTGAAAACACATTTCAATACGTGTTCCCCACTGTTGATGAACACGCATTAGCACAGTTGACGTTATGCTTGTAATGGCGTTGGTGATACGTTCCTTTAGATGATTTATGTCTCGTATCTTTTCCTGATACACCATGGCCTTCAAGTGCCCCCAAAGATAGAAATCAAGGGGGGTGAGATCTGGGGATCTGGGAGGCCACTCCACAGGACCACGCCGACCAATCCAAGCATCCGGAAACTGCTGATCCAAATACCGACGCACGTGAAGACCATAATTTAAATTTTCCTATGTATGGAAACTTACGGCCCACCCTGTATATATAATATATATATATATATATATATATATATATATACATATATATATACCTTTCAACTTCAACCTTTCAAATGTTCCGTGCGATGATTCCTCATTTCACGAAGGTCAAACTTGTCGCCCCTCCTCTCGAGTTGGCCTGGTGAAGTAGTGAGTTGGTTTGTTGTACTCTCCACCTCACATAGCCAGGTATGCCCTGCTCATCGGGGACTGTTCTGAGCCAGGCGTCTAATCTTTGTTTGAAGATGTCCACCGCAACACCACTCGTGTTCCTTATGTCTTTAGGCAGCTGATTAAACAGTCTTGGTCCTTTCACAACAAAACTATTTTCTTTCAGGGTTAAGGATGTTCCCTGTCTAGCCTTTGATTTGGGAACACGGTAGAGTCTTCCTTTTCTACTTTCCACTGTTGTTTGGGGAGTTATAGTGTTCAGAGTAAGATTAGGGGCTAGTTTCTCCATTATTTTCCAAGTGTAAATAATTGTCTCTCTCTCTCTTTTCTTTTCCAGTGAATATAGATTTAATTCGCTTAACCTTTCCCAGTAATTTAGTTCTTTGCACCCATTGACCTTGGCTGTGAAGCGTCTCTAAATCCCTTCTAGCTGTCTAATGTCTTCTTTTTTATATGGGCATGTTAGGACTGAGCAGTATTCCAACTTGGGTATGATCAGTATTTTCAGTAGAGGAATCATTATATTCCTATCCTTTCATTTGAAAGTTCTCAGTATCTTCCCAGTTATTCTCTTTGCTCTGTTCACTGCTATCTTATTTTGCGATTCAAATTTTGCATCATCAGTCATTACAACTTTTAAATCTTTTGCTTTAGAATTTCTCTGAATTTCCTGTACATTTTGGGTAGAGTATTCCATGTATTTTAGGTCCTCCCTTTTTTCGTACCGTAACAATTGAAATTTCTGTGTTACACTTCATATTGTTGTCTTCCGTCCACTTGTAGATTCTGTTTTTGTCGGTTTGTAGAGATCCGATATCCTCTGGGTTTCTTATTTTTCTACCGATCTTTGTGTCATCGGCAAAGGATATGACTGTGCTGTCTCTGGTAACGTCCTCATCTCTGTCAGTCAGCATGATTATGAAGAGTAGTGGAGCTAATACTTTTCCTTGTGGTACTGAGCTGAGGAACTCTGATTCTGATGAAGATATTCATTAAACTGTAACGACTTGCCGCCGCTCACTAAGGAAATTATATATCCACTTCCCTACTTTTCCTGTTATTCCCATATATTTCAGTTTATGTATTATGATTCCATGGTCACACTTGTCGAACGCTTTGGCAAAGTCTGCGTATATTGCATCATAGTTTTCATTACTTTCCAGTGCATCAGTAATGTTGTTGTAGTGTTCCATTAGTTGTGATAGGCATGATCTGCCTGACCGAAATCCATGTTGGTTATCATTGAATTTTTTCTGAGTTTCCAAAAAGCCATAGATTTTCTGTCTATTTCTCCCGTGTCTAGTGATCGTCTCCATATCCAATATAGGGGCTCAGCGATTGCATTCTTGCAGTTTTTGATCAGTGTGGCATTCCATTTATCCGATCCTGCCGCTGAGTGTGCTTTTAGTTTCCCTATAGCTTGTGTAATATCAACCGTCGTAAAGTCGAAGTCCGTTATACTTTCCCTTGTAGTTCTTCTTCAAAGAACGCGTTTCTATCGCATATCAGTTTGTCAGTTTTTGGGATACTGAAAGATGATTCGTACCGAGCTCTTAATATTTCAGATACTTCTGTTAGATCATCAGATAAAGCACTGTCTTCATTTTTCAAAGGTCCGATAGTCATGTGATTTTTCGCAAAATTATGGAAGTACTTTGAGTTAACCTTTATCGCTTCTATAGCGTCGTCGTTTTTCTGTATGCTTCTCAATTAGTTCCTGAATGACGCAATCGATACTCTGCAGTTTATCATTTAATATTTTCTGATGTTGTTATTTCTACGTCATCAATTAAGTTGCTGTTATTTGTGAATACCAAATCAAATCGGTTGTTTTTTCTTGTGTTTTATGTTATTTCTCGTGTTAACATAACTTCATTAGCTAGAGCTAGTAGCATTTTTACCTGCTCCTGGTCTTCCCGTGTCTCCCTTGTCCTGGTGTATACATCCATATATTTTTCCTATCCTTTTATATTTCATGAATGGGAAATTAAAATAATCACAGAGAAAAATATTTGGGGTTGGAGAATGTAGATATTTTACCCAGTTTCTGACCTCTGTAATAGAATCTGAGAATTATGAGGTTGACTTGTTCGGGGGTCTGTACATTACAATTAGTGCCATATTAATTTTAACTTTATATTATACTATATATATATATATATATATATATATATATATATGTGTATATATTTCGAACGACGGTTCAAGGTGAGGCCTATTTTTCAATCAGTTATAATGTGTAATTAAACACACTTGCATATATCAATCATGAATATGAATCATATATAAATATTATAAATACTGAATCGTATAACGAGACACGCAAGATATATTATCGACATTATGTTTATATCGTACTTAACTACGATCACATATATTTTGTTCAGTTTACTGAACAAAACGTTGAAACACCTTATACGTGTATGGGAAGCTTTTAAAAAAAATTTCATTTCCTCGTTTTTATTATTCAAGTAAAGATTTTAGTTACAGTAATATACTGCATATACACGTCATTCTTTTTGAAGTTAGGCCCCAAATAACTGTTTTTTCCTCCTGACGGGGACTGATTTCCTCGCTGTCAGAGAGAGAGAGAGAGAGAGAATAACGAAGTTTCTACCCTCTCAATTAACCGATTTTTGAGGACTTTTTTTTATTTGCGAAGAACAAAGGGTGCATAAAGAAGAAGCTTATTCATCATGCAAGAACAACTCAATTTAAACTTATGCAGTAAAAATGGGAATAAAAAAGGTCACCCGTCTATCCATTACCATCCGTATAAACTAAAATGGCGCTCGGAGGCGTTTACAGTATGAGAAAAACGGAAAATTAAGATAAACTTGCGCGAGGAATAATAATTAAAAAACCAAAATGGAGAGTTAATTAAATATTTGCCAACTAATCTACGCGGTTAAGCGAACCATGCGCTATGTTTGCGGTGACTATGGCGGTTGCGCTTTTGGTAACGAATGACATAGCTTAATCATAACATGCTTGGATCAGCCATTTGGAGTATCTGACAAATATTAACCCTACAACCGTATTTGGGTTGTATTAACTATTTTTCTGAGTGGTGTTAAATGCATAATTTTACCCCGAGTGCTAACAACAGCTACGCGGGAATCAAAGTAAGTGACGGAGTGTTCACAAAAGAATCGTACAAATTCCACTCGAAATAAGCTAAATTTTTACATTGTTTTGTGGACACCCTGTATATTTAGTTTGTAATCAAAGAACTGAAATACAGTCAAATACGTTCTACAATAATGGTTATTTGTATAATCATATCGAATTTATTCGTTTGTTCATTCGCTAATTACGTTACAAAAATCAAGTTGAGATGATATTCCATCTGTGTACGCGTACGAGAGAGAGAGAGAGAGAGAGAGAGAGAGAGAGAGAGAGAGAGAGAGAGAGAGGAAAAAATTTGATTGTTTCACGTCTCCTCATGGCTGACCGATTTCCAGAATCTCTGATTAGTTATTCAATTAATAATTGTCAATTATAAACCCGCAAATTACTAATTAATGTCAAGGAATGGCAATAATTTAAAACGAACAGACCTAATCTTCGAATTTCGATATGTAGCCTTTGGTGATCTTCCGCTCGAATTGTTTATTCTGACGAAGGTCAAGTTTTTCATTCCACCTTAGACCTACAGTTTAAAGTGGAATCCGAACCACGCCCTACCAGCAGCCCAGCGTCTTAACCACTAGGCCACCCAGAGTACTCATTTATCTACCAACCACTTTCTTTATTGTGTGGAAGGATGAACAGCTGGGTTTTGCTGCGCGCCGGCTGCCGTCACCGGGTCTCGAACCCGGGGCCGACGAATTCGTAGTCAGCGACGCTAACCACTAATATATATATATATATATATATATATATATATATGTCCTTGAATTTCATTGGTAAACTGCTTTGTTTCTTTGTCCTTTCTTCTCGATTTACCATCGTGAATATAAAAACAATTACCGTATTAGGCAACAAAATATAGTGATCTTACAAATCTATGCAAACTATTTAAGAAAAAGAACCTCAGTTTTTAGATACCTCTCTGTTGAACGAAAAGAATTACTAAATGCTAAATTTTATTTGAATTCATCAGAATATCTAATGAAAATAAGTAAAACATGGTAATATTTAGTTTAACAGATTAGTTAAGGACATAATCATAACTTTTCCTTGCGTTTTTCATCAGGCATTTTTTTCTTCCAACTTAATTTAGGTTTTTACAGTGGACTTCAACAATAACCCGCATAATTGTCGTTTAATTATTTATTATTCATATATATATATATATATATTA